>CALYCR020001248.1:0-19161 GCA_944470395.2 Schistosoma turkestanicum
ACATGGGATTACGTCCAGTTCCCAGATTCTACCTAAGATCTCGGTCAACCTAGTTGCTTAAACTGGACGCAATATGCATACATTGAATGACTCAACGTGTAATTTGGAACGGGGTTTAAGGGACCAGGAACGGCGTTTCGCTTACTCGCATCGTTTGCATTATCTGTGCACTGTGATATATGAATGTGAGTGGAGTTATTCGTGGAGATAAGAGAGGCATTAGGGAATGCAGGATGGATTTGATTTTGAGCAATTTGATCTCGTGTGTTGTTGCGGGTATGAGGGCGGTTATCACTTCCTGGCTTCCCACACCGTGGAAGGTTGTTTCTTGTGGGACCTGAAAAGGAATATAGAGTAGTGTTGGTCTCGGAGACCCTGTTGCGTGACCGCAGAGCATAATGGACAACTGCTTGAGGCCGGTCATGCACGGCATTTTCATGAAACGTTTTTTAAGGATTAGCTCCGTTCTTAAAGGCCCTTAGTGGGCACCCTTACCCAAGGAGACGGAAATCCGTGAGTTAGGGGAGGTGTGATATTTTTAGGGACGACCTTTTCTAACTTTTCCTTCCTTGTGAGAAGGCAGCATCGCTGCATATGCTGGTTGTCCGAGGGAAACACTTTACTGCTGTCACACCCCTTTGCAGTCAGCAGTACGACTTCGCCCTCAGACCTTGGGTAGCTCCTTTTAGTCTCATCGTTCTCCGATGAACTCGTAATGATGAATACGTTTATTTGGGACACACCACAAAGCGAAGCATATCGGAGAAGGCTAAGAGCCAACTCTTTGGAATACAATGCGAGCGAATGGGCGAAGCGAATTGGAAAAGGCTAAGAGCCGACTCAAAGAGATAGAGCATGACTAAGTATATATAGTCAGACAAAAATAAGACGGACATATGACAAGCGAAATAGGCATGCACAGACATGAATAAAAGCGACGAATGAATGACAAGGTCAAAAGCAAGCGATAAAAATCATGTGAGTTCATTGAGATATTAAGAGATCAACATTAAAGCGAAAAGGATGAGTAAGCGCGTAGGCTTAAGCAATGCTCAGTCGTACAAGCTCATACAAACCAGATAATAAAAAATACTAATGGTACATATGAGTTGTTGCTATACAAATGGCTTGGTTAAATAAATTAATCGAAAGGGCTTAACCAGGTTAGATGTAAGCGAACTGGAATATATGTGGGGGCACTACAGGCAAGCAAGCCTGACCAGCACGCCAAGGTAGCAGCTTTGGTCGGGATAGCGTAGAAAGTGTATTCTACAAACACCCAACCAGCACACAATGAATCCAAGCACTCAAATTGCGTTTATTTATTTATATGCTCCATAGAGAGTTGATTGCGGCAGTCACAAAAAATAGCACTAAAATGACACAGTAACCAATCACAGCCAAGGATTTTCCTGGTGGTAAATGTGATCTCAAGGTCAATTCATCCTCCCATGAATAAAATCCAAAATAAAGATATTTATCAAGCGAGTTCTGGGGATCTAACATCGCCAACACTCCTCCCCTTCTTAATAGCATGCGATCCTGGGGTCGACTTGCATCTTGACTGTTGTTCGCCGCTGTCTGAGAGGATATCTTCGGGAACGGAGATCGGCTTGTGACTGAGATTCTTCTTCTCGTGGGGGTAGGTAGATTGAAGGTATCAAGCAGGATGTGAAGGGGAAGATTTTCTGCTCTTGATGGACGATCTGGTGCTAGCTGTTTGCGTATCTGGTTTCGATGGCGTGACCACCTTTCGCCTCCTACCTCTACTTCGTACATAACTCGCCCAACTCTTCTGATCACTCGCGCTTCTACCCAGGGACCATGATTTGTTCTGTAGTCACGGGCGAACACAGGGCATCCCACTTCGTAATAGGATTGCCTTTGCTGCTTTGTCTGTACTGATGTTGGTGCATTAGTCGGATGCATCGGGCTGTGGATCGTTTTTAGTCTTCTTCCCATCAGGGTTTCTGCTGGGGACTTTTGCTCCGGTAACTACTCATTTAGTGTTGTTCGAAAGACGTGCAAGAAATTTTGTAACGCTTCGGCTGGTGTCCCCTTCCCTTTTGACTTAATCAATGCTCTTTTAAACGTATCCACAAACGTTTCCGCTTGCCCATTCGATTGCGGGTGGTATGGTGGTGAGCGTAAGTGTTTAATGGCTAGCCGTTGGCAGAAAGTTTGGAAGATGTGTATTTCGAATTTTGTGGTCTAATCAATAAACAGTGGTTAATAAAGTTATTTACCTCGAAAGTACTCTTCTCCTTATTATCAAGACTGAAAATATAATGCATTCTTTTTATGCCATATCCCACTTCCAAGATACATTATTTATTTGAAACTATCTTCTATATTCACCAAGAGAATAGTATAACAAACAATTTTGATATTTAGAAACACATTTTAGTGGCTTATATTTGGATCGTAGCTGACTTCTTTATGTTACTGTTATTCATTATCTAACTGAAATTTTGTATTGTTTTGTATGGTCTTTAAATGAAGCAAAAAATTATCGACAAATTTATCTTAAAAGCTAAAGTAGTTAAGGCTCAATTTTCTTTTTGCCTACCTTAATACTTTTTCAAATAATATTAACTAGGAATCCAAAAAAAAATAGTATACGAAAATGCATTCCTATCAATGTGTAAAATGTCAAATAAAAGTACCTGATCAAATGCTTGGTTCATTTGTATGACTGATAATCTATGCGAATGGTCGGAAAAAAAGTATTAACTTCAGCTCTTTAAATATTTGCCATTAGATAAATATAATTGGTTAAAAAAATCAAAACTAATGATATTAATTAAATTTTGTGTCTGGATTCATTCATTTCTTAACATTTTAATTGTCTATAAAAATGACTGTGTATATCAACTATTCTGAATGAACTAAGTATTTCATATTATGGATAATATTAATGAAAAAAAACTACATTTAGATGTTTAAACATTTACTTCAAATCGCCAATCAATAATCAATGTTTTTTTGTACAGCTATGATCATCATCTTCATGGATAGATTAGCACTTTATTAAAATATATTTCATTAAAACTGTATCATTTCGATAATTCTAGAGAAAGTTAACCAGTTGACGTTTTAAATTGATTCTTGAACAGTATATAAACAAAAATCATACATGTGTGTCAATAATATTTTAAAAAGAGTAATCATCAAAATATATTATGATAATAATGTCTGATGTTAACTTACCTCCAAATACAAAGCCAATTATTAGCAGGTAATTGAAGAATTAAATCTTTTTTTTCAACCTATTTTCATGTTAATTAGTTTGTCATCATTATCAAGAAGGTCATTGAATGAATTCTTAGCTGGTGCAATAGGAGGTAAGTGTGTTCAATGCGTGAAAGTTATTAACAATTTTATTTTGAAACGGTATAACTCGATGTAAATCTTAAATTACTAAGAATTTGGTGATTTCTTGGTGGAGTCTAGAGTATGACTAAATTTTAGTCTTTATATTTTTTTAATAATTTTGTTTTAAATTATTTGATCAATTGATATGTCAGTTAAGTGAATACTCGATACATTTTGCTAGCTGCTTCTTAATGACCCTAAACTAAATCGACGAGATAAAGTAGATACAGAGAAATAGTGCAAAGTGCAAAAAATGATCTATGAATACATCAGTTTCTATACGATTTATTTACAGTCAGATTACCAGTCAGTTTTTTATAAATTTAAATAACAATCATAACTTACTTTCAATTAGAATTGTGTTATCAAAGAAACCGGTATTAGGAACCCGAATGTAAGTGAGACTATCTCGGAAAAGGATGGTCTTATTATCCATTCTCAATCTAGGAGGCTGGACCGATGGGCAGAACACTTTAGGGACCAGTTCAACTGGCCTCGAGCCACACTACGGTTGCCCACGATCCCCAGTCATCCTGAATGGCAAATGACGTAAGCCCCCATAGTCTTAATGAAATGGAAAAAGCGTTAGGAAATGTGAAGCCAGGGCGAGCTGCGGGTCCTGATACACTGACCCCTGAGATATTTAAGGATGGTGGTCCAGTTTTAGCAACTAGGTTGACCGAGATCTTAGGTAGAATCTGGGAACTGGACGTAATCCCATCTGATTGGTCCCAATCACTGATTATCCGTCTACAAAAACCAGCAAAAGTCCTATTGTGACAGTCACAGAGGAATCAGTTTAACAAATATAGTGTCTAAATTGTTAGCCTCGATTATACTAAGACGTCTAACTAGCGCTCGTGAAGAGCAGACTAGAGAAAACCAGGCTGGTTTTCGACCTGGACGTGGTTGTATAGACCACATTTTCACACTACGACAGGTCCTGGAACACAGACACACATTTAGACGTCCGACAATAGTCGTATTCCCGGACGTAAAAGCGGCATTTGACTCAGTGGATCGTGAGGTTCTGTGGCAGTGTCTGTCATTGAGAGGTGTACAAAAGAAGTACATTAACCTCATACAAGCTCTCTACTCGAATACCACTGGTCGAGTGAGAGCTAATGCCGATGACATAGTTCTATTCGGTGAAGACGCTGACGAAATGCAGAGTCTTCTGACTGCCATAAGCAACAATGCAAGCATGTTCGGGATGTGGTTTTCCCCCTCAAAATGCAAAATGTTGGGTTTCATCGGCACCTGAACTAGTGATAGGGAGTGAAGTAGTCGAGCGTGTTGACTGCTTCACTTAATTTGGGAGTCTTATCAGCGCTGATAGCCTGGTGACTGACGAAATCTCAGCTCGGATACAGAAGGCTTGATTGGCTTTTGCCAACCTGCGTCATTTATGGAGTAGAGGAGATATCCATTCGCTGACTAAAGGACGGGTGTACTGCGCAGCAGTTCGTTCCGTTCTCCTATATGGCTGTGAAACATGGCCAGTGAGAGTAGAAGATATTCGTAGGTTACTAGTATTTGATCATAGATGTTTGAGAAGCATTGCTCGTATATCTTGGGATATCCGAGTAAGCAATGCTGTCGTTAGGAAACGAGTACTAGGTAAGGATGGCAGATCAATAGATGAAGTGGTGAAACTTCATCAGTTGAGGTGGTTGGTACATGTGTTACGTATGCCTAACCACCGACTGCCTCGACGAGCTATGTTTTGTAGTGTAGGAGTAGATTGGAAGAAAGTTAGGGGAGGCCAGACCAAAACATGGCAGAAATCCATGAAGTCACTGACAAGTGGACTGAGTCATGTAGGTAGATGTAGGCTACCTGGTTGCGGTCCGCGAGACGAAAGTCATCAATGGTTAGAGACCTTGAACGACATGGCTCAAAATCGTTTGCAATGGCGCAAGTGCATCCATTCGTTGAGCTTTCTCAAATCCTAATCTTCTGTGATCGTCAACACCTCTACGTTTGTCTTTCTAACCTTATCTCACTGAATTATACTTCTTGAATAATATCTTCAAACCCTAGTCTTCTTCATTACCATTAATACCTCTACAATCTTTATCACTATGGGATTTGATTTGACATTTGCGTCTCTGTGCTGATGTGGAATGTCTACATGAACTTGTGTACATACGTACGAAGTTCTACGTTGCAACTGACTGTCTGACTGAATTAGAATAATGGAGATTAGTGTTTTTATACATTTAAAATCATCAGTCAATCATTGTTAGACCACCATTAGAGACCTGGAAGCACTGGACGTCCGTTTCGTCCAGCTATGGGACTCATCAGCAGTGCTCATTCACGACTACTGCACCCCGCAGGATTCGATCTCGCGACCTTCGGTTTTGTGCGTGAGCGCCTAACCGTTGGACCACTGGGCCGGCATCCAACGGTGATAACTTAATAAATTATTATATAAACATTTATTTACCATATTCTATTATGCAGCATCCATAATCCTTCTTAAGATTTAAAAATACATATGTAACACACTACTGAGAAAAAAAAATCAATTTCATTTGACATTCACAGTCCAACTTATTAAATAATCCTGATCATTATAATAACTCTCAAATTTAATTATTTTGATGTGACGCTTATAAGAATTCCTAATGAATCACTGTATATATTATAAAATAGATAGTTTGACTTTAAAATATCGAAATAACTGTTGTGTGTTTATCTAACTTATTGAGAATAACAGTTAAATTTTCCATCTAAAAAGTGTACATAATAAATAGCTTTAGAATTAAAATAAGGTTAAAAGTTGTACTAGATGGAAATTAGTCGTTAAACCAGTTTGTTACAAGATATCTTTGATCTAGTGAGACTATAAATCAAATTTCACTTGCCGAATTGAAACTCTTAACCATTTTAATCCACTTTAATTTGGATAATATCTCTCTATAATAAGTTTACATATTGTGTACAATGTTTATTGACCTTCAGCATACAAAATGCTAGTCAATCATATATCATAACTGAAAAAAAAGAATTGATTCTCAGTTAATAATCATTATTAGTGGGACTGTCATTAGCCGTGGTTAATAGTAATTAACTAAACTGAAACCCAGTAACCTATTTCCATGTCATTTTGAATGCCAATCACTAAAGATGTGATATTGAGATCTAACGCTTATATTGAAATGGTTTATTTTGTCGTACATATTATACTTTCTCTTCTTTACATTATATCTGTAGATATAGTGCTATTTTTATAAATATTATTTATTTAAAATTATTTGTATAAACTTATTATAAATTTTGATTAGCTGCACGGAAAAATCGCTAAACTATTCAATGTACTATTAAGAATATTTGTATAACTTTTGAACTGATTCTATTCCAAAATGAACAATCATCAAATAATCAGCGAGAATTAAGAATGTTAAATTGTCAACCATACAGTAAAATTCATCAGTACACGGTTTCGTTCTTCTTTGTTCGGTAAAAGCATGTTGGTAATTCAAATTAGGAGTCGTAGATGCGCACTGCCGATGAGTCCCATACCGGGATGAAACGGCCGTCCAGTGCTTCCAGGTTTCTAATGGTGGTGGTCCAACAATGATTTATTCATGATTTCAATGTAAAACAAAGATTTCCGTAATACTGTAATTGTTGGGGATGTTAGATCCCCAAAACTCGCTTGTTAAATGCCTTATTTTGGATTTCATGTTTGCCAGCATGGGCTGATCAGTTGACCTTGAGATTTCATTTCCCACCAGGAAAATCCATGGCTGTGATTGGCCGCTGTGTATTTTAGTGGGCTATTTTCGTAACTGTCCCAAGGACGTTTCTGTGATGTATAAATAAACGAGAGTTGTATGCTTGATTGTACTGTGATTGCTGGGTGTTTGTAGAATATACTTTCTGCGCTTACAAAGCCTTTTATCTTCAGCTTGGGATTCAAGGTAGCCTACCTGGACACTGGTAATTGTCTCGTTCGCGTTTATCGACTAAGGTGAACTCGTAATAGCTTCAAGAGTACCTAGTGACAAACTCTACAGTAATGCAAAACCGAATCGATTAATTAGCGCACGTTTTAACGTCACCATTGAGATCACGTACTAGTGAGCACTGCAGGAAAGTCTCAATGTAGGATGAAATAAAAACAAAATTAAAATAAATCTCTACAATTATTCATTAAATAATGAGTTGGGATTCTTAAAAAAGGCGTTTACAAATCGTTTTATCGATTATTTCTATATCGTTAATAATCGTAATGATCTATGTTCATGTTATTTATTATAATCATAACTTGTCTAATGACTGGACGTGAATGACAGAAAGTTTTACAGTTGACATCCTTGTTTTCATTCCTCAAAAAGATGTTTTTTATAAATTTGACAAATAGCTCAATTTCATTTCTGATATTAAATTCACATTTTTCAGTAATATGACCATGTCATATAATACTAGTTAGTTATTGTGACCAATATTGATTACACATTTTGAAACCATGAATTGATCAATGTTAAACAACCATTAGAAACCCGGAAGCACTGGACGGCCGTTTCGTCCTGGTATGGGACTAATCAGAAGTGCACATCCACGACTCCTGCACCCGGCAGGGCCTTCGGTATTTTGCGTGGACGCCTAACCTTTGAACCACTGAGCCGGTATCCCACATCGATCAATTCATGGTTTCGAAATGTGTAACTTAACAATCTCCACAACCCCGTAATGCAACACTCATTAAGCAAACAATTTGATCGAAAATGTAAATGGAATCGTTAAATTTTATCGACTGAGATAATTTGTCTTTTCTTCTGGTAATTATATACATTTTTATTAGATTTATTATAGTTCAAGTGTTAATCGTTCACTATCGACACAATGCAACATGTAATCATATAATTCCGTACATTGATCTGAATATTACCATTCAATTGCAATTTGAGAAAACAGTAAAGAAGATCTTAAAATTTATCATTATAATGTTAGGAAAAATGTAGTCATGTACTAATCACATTTAGTTTTTATATGAAACATTATTTGTCTTCAGATGGTATTGATCAAGTGTGAGATCATGGTCAAAGTAACTACTTCAATGGTTTTTTTAAGTTAGTTATCTATTGAGGTCTGAGAACTCTTGTTATTTGATAACTTTATGCATGACATATTGTCCGTTAAGTCTTTGTCAGCTTTATAATGTACATTCATTAAAAAACGTTTATCTTTTGTTTTAAAGATTGTAGAGTAAAAGCTGTTGTTTTTTTTATAAAGAGAAATATTTTATGTATAAAAATGAATTGTTTCATACGACATACTAACAACTACTGACTGACTTTAAATGATTGGGTCTTCTTTGTTAGTAAGAACCAGTTGTACAAATACGTTAGCGTAGTAATCCTACAGTCTCATGTATGAGAATACTGCTGATGGTTCACAATGTACGACAGAGTAAAACAGCTCGATTTTCACGATGTTTTTAATCAGGATATTGTCAATCGTTCCTTCTTCTCTAGCTACATGAAAAATGAGACTTTGGTCAAAGTCGAATGTGCGGCATGTTTTTTGCTATGGTTGACAAGGTAATGTCTAAAGTGAAAAAGTAATTTATCTTGTTTGAATAATAAAACAGTTTATATTACGATCTAATGGGTATTCATTTGCATTGGTTATTTGAATCTTTCCATTGACGCTTAGGACTGTAGTTGACCTGCCACTATGGGATATGTGCAACCTATGAGGGTCACCTGGATACTGTCGTCAAGTCACAAGCACTATTAGCATAGACAGGTGGTGTCTAGCAGTGGGATCCAGGATGCACACTTCGTCCTATTTAGGACTAGTCAGCTGAAGGTACCCGATTCCCAGAATTAATGTCCGCCTCGGGGCTCGAACTCAGCACCATTCGCTTCAAATATCATCTAGCTGACAGCTTCCAAGTAAGATTAAAGGTGCGTCTTGGATTCCGTTGCTAGCCACCATCCATCTTGTGAATATATCTTAATTAATTATGTAGTAATGATAGTAGCCGTAGCAAAATAATAAAAATTCATGAATGTCATAAAAATTCTTTTTGGTAGCTTATAACGTAGAATAATTAACAATTATTATTTTAAGAACAGATACTTTATATCATATTTACAGAAATCCCCTGATCAAAATTAACGATAACATAGAATTAGTTTAGTTAACTATAGTCAGTATGGAAGAAATTTTAAGCACCATGGGTAAAATTGGTCATTCACAGGTTAAATAAATGAACATATTTAAATAGAAGATATATATATATATATATATATATATATATATATATATATATATATGCATGGGTGTATCACAGAGTGTCGCCCTAAAGTTACGAACAAGAAGAAGAATTTTGTATCCGAATGTATGGAGCTACCAGAATTTTTCGAAAACTCACAAAATGAATTAATGTAACTTGGCTACAATTATTATTCTTACCTCATTAAAATGAAGAATATGAACGGAAAACGATTATGTAAAGTTTTATAAGCAATTCATATTTATTGAAATCATGAACTGATGAATAATAGACAACCACAGGAAAACTGAAAGCACTGGACGCTTGCTTCATCCAAGTATGGGACTCATCATTAGTGCGCATCCACGACCCCACAGGCAGAAATAGAACCTAGAACCTTCTGTCTCGCTCACGAACACCCAGCCTCATGAACGCTGAGTTTTAGTGGAACATCGTATGTAGTGGAGTTCAACCGTGTCGGGTGTAAGGTAGTGAGTTATCTACTGAATATAGTAGATGAACGTCCCACAGTATCGTGACCTGATTCAAGATAGAAATTAATACCATTGGATAATGGCTTAATGCCCTAGAGACTAAGGGTTGGTCCGCGAGGCCGAAGATCCTGGGTTCGATTAAAGCGTGTAGGAGTCGTGGATACGCACCACTGAAAAGTCCTACCGTCGAATAAAACGGGCGTCTAGTATTTTTAGGTTTCCAATGACGGTCTAACATTGATCGACTCATGATTTCAATAACACTCAACAGTCTCCATAACCCCATAATGAAGATCTGAATTTAGTTATGAAAATATAACAGAATCATAAAACGTTCTCTTTTCTTTTTATAAAAATACTCGATTAGGTTTAGCCGGTTTAACTGTTGGTCATCCTATGGATACTGTCAAAGTTATTATGCAGAGTTCGTCCATTAATTTAAGATGTACAGAAGTAACTAATTTGATTCTTGAAACTGGTCTAGTAAGTTTTAAAAATGAGTTTAAATCAACTATTTTTTTTAAATCAATCATTTTTAGGATCTAGTGTTTAATGACTGAGTTGAAAGGTGTCTAATAAGATTGCATGTGCAACAGTGAACAAGTGATCTATTGACTATCGATTATATATGCAACAACTAACTACGATAGGATAACTTAATGACATTAATTATTATGTATGCCTATTTTTGTAGGTCGATCAATACAAGTTTGTATAATTTTGATTAGTTTGCTTCAAGGGTAGTATTAGTTCATTGTCGGTTGATGTGATCACAAGCGAACAATCATATGTTTCTCTTTCATATAAGTGAAGTGATAGTGAACATGAAAAACAGTATCAGCTTTTTAGAGTGAACAAACTCACAAGTTGTAAGTCAGTTTTCTGATCTTTTACAATGTTCAAATGTGACAGAAAAGTTTAACCAGTTAAATAAATGTCTGCATATATTCTATCTTTCTCTAATTTTTATAACATTAGAAACGATTTTTTACTGGGCTTGCAATTCCGTTTTATTCATATGGATTTATCAATGCAGTAATATTTACTGCATACAAAGAATCTTTGAATAAATTTGATGCAACTGGTGAATCTCCATTGGCAAATGCAATGGCCGGTGCTATATCAGGAGCTGTACAATTAATACCAGCTGTTCCAGTTGAAGTTATTAAAATAAAACAACAATCACTAGCAGGTCATCTAGGTAAACTGGTTCATTTATCATGAATGATTTAGATTCAAAAATGTATTCAAGAATGTTCACATTTTTTCAATTGCCAAACGTAATAGTTTGGCAGTAAGGTAGGTTTTGATTAGCCTTTTTGTCCTAGTTTAAGAATCCTCAGCAATGAACATCCATAACCTCAGTAAGGATTAGACTAGGATCTCCACTAATTTTGGTCAGCTCTTAATCTTCAAATAACTAATCTGGTATCTGACCGCTTACTTTCCAACTACTTCGTGAAATTTTCATAAAGAACAAATACTTGTATTGTATTAGAGTTTGTGTGATTTGGCTGTTATTGTTGGAACAATAATATTGTCTGGTTTAATTACCAATGATTCAGTGACCTATTAACAACGACCGAGAATCTGGCGCTAATTGAACCTTGAGCCGATTAGAAATCAGTGTCGAATCAGAAATCAAACCAAACAAAAGGTATTTTCTCTATTTTACAGTTGTTTCTACGACTTCGACGCATATAACAACATAGAATATGGTCTTGATGACACAAAAACATAAATCAGTGGAAAAGTGATTGGTGCCTTAGAAGTCAGTAATAACTTGGAGAAAGTAAAATATACAATAACAGTTTATGCATCAATTAAAAAATTACGATTAAGAGAATATCATAACACAGTAATCTGAATGTCAAAAATCCCAGTCCGATCCTCGTGTGCAAATTGGTGAATGAAAGCGCACTGGTAATGAGCCTTAAACTAGAACAAAATGGCTGGCTATCCAGTGCTTCCAGGTTTTCAATAGTGGTTTATTTAAGTTCAATTTGTGATTCAAACTGTGAAAATGCTACAATCTACTCAAATCCACAATACAAATAATTAGATAATAAAAGCGTAAAAAACAATTCTTCATTGGATAGATACACAAGTTAAGACGTCCTTAATATTCTTCACCTCGTTGTGATACCCTTTTACTGACAGACCATATGGGAGTGGTATTCACTCCAGATAAATTATCCTCAAATTAGTACAGAAACGGAAGGCTCATTGAGCAAACACCATTGATTCCTTTTCTCATGCACTTGATGATTCGTAAACTGAAAGTACACTTCAAAGTCTCACTTATTTTTGTAAGTATACATGTTTATCATTTGTTTTTTTTAGGTAAAAAACAATTGACTGCTCGAAAATGTATTCATACAATATTACGTATGAAAGGATTTACTGGACTTTATTCAGGAACAATTATTCAAGCATTTCGTGATATTCCAGGCTTTACTACTTATTTTTATACCTATTCTGAATCAATAAAAATTGGAAGACACATTGGCTTGTCAACATTTTGGTCTGCTTTTCTTGGTGGTGCAATTAGTGGAACATTATCCTGGTGTGTTTCAATGCCATTTGTAAGTTAATTAAGATGATGATGATGATGATGATGTGTATTTGTAGGGGTTTGTAATTTCTGATTATAAATATTCAAGAGAGTAAGCAATAAGTCATTCTGTGCTGGCATAATAGTATCCTGCTGATTGAATCCCCTCATCATTGCTATTTTTCACCATAAGTTTTAGTAGAATTGCATTATTGCCGACAGTGTTATGAGTTTCGTCCTCTTTAATACTTGTCATTTGTTTGTAATTATATTCCGGTTTTGATGTTTATATTGATATTTAAATCCAGTATTTATTACTTCAAACTCCACAGAGCTATTTATTGAGCCACTTATTCCGAATACTTATTGAATTGAGACTATCTGTAAAGATGAAACGGGTGTCCAGTATCCTGCTGCTATAATTTAACTTTACTAAAGATAATTGTGTATATTTCAAAAAATTGAAATTTGTATAAAACGAATCTGTAGTCGATAATTTTTGTTAGATTGAATACAGAATAAACGAACGTTTAGAATTAAACATTTTAAAATAGTGAAACAAACATTATTTTTAACCACTTCCGGTTTTATAAAATGTACTTGTACATGTTGTCTCACTCGGTTAGAACACTTGAAACAATCCATATCAAGTGATAATGGACTTTAAGAACATTAGTTTATTTAATATGATTTGGAAAATGTCCTTTACTAATTGAATCAAATGACATATGAAAATGTTCAAAATAACATTGATGGGAAAAGTTAATTAAAACAAACTAGTTCGATAGTGAATGGACTTTTAAAAGTACATAGTCTTTTGTAGAGAAATAGGTTGATAACTTGAGAAAAAAAACTTAGAACTTTATAAAGTTATTAGAAAAATAATTATTATGTCGAATTCCAATTATTTTAGAACATATTTGTTGATAAGGTGATAAAATATTAGGAAATGACTTTAAACATGGAAGGTAAACTTCTGGAAGATAATTCAAAGTAAATGAGCAATGAAAATCATCCCTCTAAGTAGACAGACATCGGTAGACACTCATTTTTTGTAGTGAGAATTAGATCAATGCCAAATGGTTGACATTTTTTCGGATTTTAGTTTTTAACTAGCATTCATTATATTTAAGTTCTTTTTAAAACTTAGAAAGCTGTAGTTGATGAATAATGGGTGACTCATCTTACTCATAAGGTGACATTCACTTTGATCAAAACTACCCAAAGTAATGGCTAAATTGAAATTCTACTATATTTATTTAATGATCTATAAAGTTTTTAGATAAATCAGTTATTTTACTAATCTTTCTCCTTATTCATAGTTATAGTTGCAACTCATAATCATTCTGAAGTAACTTCTATTTTCATTCAACAGATAAATTATAAACAAATAAAGACTTCACTCCGTCCATGCTCTTCAGTTGTTTTGATAAAATTATCACAATAGAAATAGTGGTCAGAATGACAATTTATTGGTTAGATCACTTCCCGAATCCCAGTGAAATGAAATTAACAAGATGAATAGCCATCGAATAGAAATAATAATAGTATCAGTAGTAACAAGGTTAAGAATCGAGAACATGGTTTGTAAACAGAAATAAAATTATTGAATGAAAAGTCAAAAAATAATTTCTAGAGGCTGATGAAAAGGGAATGCATCTAACCCGTCAAAAATGGTTTCGACAGACGTCACTAATCGCTTCTATCTAACCATTAATTATAAGAATCATGAAGATCCCATCTAGATACTATAAACCAACCGCCAAGGCTAGGTTCAAAAGCCAATGTTTTCGTGGATGGATGCCACATCCTTGTTTTGATCCACCTAGTTTTCATCTAACTTAGTCTTATAGTGGCTAACAGTATGTATCAAGGTACGCAGTTGTATTGTTTACTTAAAACATGTCCAAGTCATCTCAATCAACAAATGATACAGAATTTGGCTTGTTAAATAATTTAATTAAATTATTTTGTTGTCATACAATGCAGTATCCACTTGGAGCTTTCTGTGAAGATTGTACAATACAGAGTTAGCTTTCATCGGACTGACACTAACTACAGAATAGTTGTAAACTAGGTATCTTTGGCTGACAATAGTGATCCAGTGGTCCAAAAGTTTTAAGTGTGATCCTTTATTGAGTCGTGGATAAGTAGTTGTGAGAAACTTCAAACGAAGACGAAACAACTATTCAGTGGTTTGCTAAGTAATCCAGATCATTAGTTAAGACTCAATTCGTTAAAATTTTCTGAATAAGCTTGTTTAGATTGTTATAAACATTTTGTTAACTCGGAAAAATCTTGTTTCCGCACAAGTTCTGCTTTTCACTGAACAAATCTATACAGACCCAACATTGTAGATCATAAATACTGACGTATTACTATTAATTGATATTTTTAGGATGTAATAAAAACAAGACAACAAGTTAGCAATGGAATAACAATTTCAAATGTTCTAAATACCTTATTAAAAGAAAACAGTTATAAAGTATTTTTCCGTGGATTCAATGTGGTTATCACTAGAGCATTGTTAGTTAATGCATGTACATTCGCTGTCTACGAAACAGCCTATGAATATCTTTCAAAATAGTAATATTTTCTTGTTACATTAACTTTTTATTTTTACTCTGTATACATTGTTGAAATAAGTTTTTCTATGTAATTTATAAAATAATTTATTGTAAAGAATTTTAATTTATATTATTAGTTTAAAAGATTTGATTTTTCACTTAAATATGACTTTTCTTATAAAGTTATTAATATCAATTAATGAAGTGTTGAAAACCATAATGCTATAGGCAGTTAAAGAACAATAAAAAAAAACAACACGTTTCTCATGTGATTACTCAATAGTACATGGTCCACCAATACATCGAGTCGATGGTATTTTTTTTCAATTTGAAGTGGCCTAGTTATTTTTCTCAACGTCTTCACTCACCGAAATAGGTGTATAAGGAAATATCTAGAAAATTCTAATTCTGTGATAAAAAAAATGTATTTAAATGCTTGGATTTCTAAATGTAATAAGATCTGTAGTCTGTTTTTGAGTAGTAACAGTGTTTTGATAGCAAGAAAATATAAGGGATTCAAACATTGATGATGTCAGCATTAAATCCTCTATTCTTATATGTAAATGACGAATCAGAGACTAAGATCAAAAACGATGTTTCAGTTTTTTGAATTCACTTCTTAATTTAGTTGGCCATTTTCTATTGTTAATATGATTGGTCTGTGATTATTCTTTCTACACTATAAAGCGTACATTGATGATTATTTTAGTAATTTTAATGATCACCTTGATGGCTGTGAATAGGGAAATACTCCTAAACGACTCAAATTTGATTGGGAGTTTGAGAACTAGAATTAATAAGAGACGAGAAAGAACTGTGGTTATTCTCATTACTCAGGATTTCGATTTTGCTATAAGAACAAATATGAACCCGCTAAGGTTAATTCCGAATACTTTATCATATTCATAATAACCGAAAATGCCTATTTCAATACCTACGAAAAGTTATTTTTGTGCTGGTGATGTTGATCAGAAGAACAACGAAAGCTCCACAACCGAAGCATCCAGCTGAGAGAACGAAACACCACAACAAAAGTCAGTTTAAATAACACTATTTCTAAGATCTCAGCTAAATTAAAGAGACAGTTTTCAGGTCAGTATGCATTAGTTAAGTTTTTATCATAAGCAGATTATAGGAAATGAGCGTCCATAACTCGAAATCTATATTTTACATAAAATTTCTGGATAAAGTTTCAGTCTTATGACAACTTATACGATTTTAAGCTTTATTTAAATCATCTCAGTTTTCTGATAGTGTTAAATGTGAAAATAATCAATAGTGTTCATCAAGGTTATCAAGTATTATAATCTTAATAAGCCAATATCACAAAGGTACTCAAATAGTCTTAGTTCTATTTACAGTCAATTTACACTCATCTTCTTGCCTATATTTGCTCATACAGACTTTGAGTAAGCAATCAACAAAATCGTATTACACAAGAATACTTTGTTAGGCGCCTAAAATAGTATGTAAATTTTTGGATGTAGCAAGTAGTCAATTTAGTCAAATAGTTAAATTATTTCTAATAAAAAAAAGCAAATTTATAATAATAACTTCTTTCTGCTAAATTATAGCACTCTCTGAAGAGGGAGGAGAAGTTATCAAATGAATTCTTTTTATTTTTACATAATCAGTTCGCACATCTACCCAGTAGTATAATAATAATAATAATAATAATAAAGGAAGCAGAACACAGATAGACTGAAAAATCACATCAAAAGTTAAAGGTACAGAAAAACGGAGAAATATATATAGTTTACGAAATAGAACAAACAATACACAATAACTCATCTGATGAAAACATTAAATTAAAAAAAAACGGTGAATGAAATCATTTACTTTGGTTTTTTTTCTGTTGTTATTAATTGCTTCATTATGAAATTCAAAAGGAAAATTATGCTTAAACACAAATATTCACAATGACATTGATGTACAAATACAGAATTTCTACAATGATATGAAGAAATAAAATAATAGACGAATCTGGGCAATACAAATTAAAAATAATAAATAATTTGAACTTTGCTCTGATTCATTTTTTAGAGGGTGCGTATATTCTTCTGTAATGATAATAATAATAATAATAATAATAATAATAATTATTATTATTATGGTCAGATATTGGTAGAAAATAAAATGATAATTTATTGATTAATTGATTTGATCAATGAAGTGAAACAAATCTATAGTTGGAACTAAGTAGGAAAAAAAACACATAAGTAATTACATTTAAAACAAAGCACAAACAAAAATATACAAACAATGATTTGGTTGATGACTGAAAATTTTTGAAAATAAAATTAATGACAATTGAACGAAAGCACAATGGTATGGAGGAGTTCTTGCTTTGTTTTGAAATTTTTATTTCTAATAAAATAATCTATTAGAAATAGGGGTGATTATTTTTTGAGTGTTTTTTCATTTTATCGAGAAGAATAAAATCAAATGTGAGTAGGTAAGTTATGTCTGATGAAAAAGCATGTAGAAATTTAATTGCTTAAGGTTTTATATTTAGACACACAAAAATACACATATGAATTGGTTAAATGCATAAATAAACTTTAATGCAGATAAATTTGTTGTCAAAACGAAATCCATCCATGATAATCAAGTTTAAAAGTATTCTCCGGGATATTACACACAAATTGTAACAGATTCAAAGAAAATAATTCAAAGTTTCACTCGGATGTATTAAAATAATAATCAGAAGTGGTAATCATATTAGCAAGTGTATAATATTTATTTATGGAAATTTTTTTAGAAATAATGAATCAGAAAATAATGATAATAATAATAAGTGAACAAAAGTTTTAATCTTAACAGATAAACTCTAGTGAACTGGAAAAAAAAACAATCAATCCAATTAGTTAAACATCTTTGTGATGAGTTGAAATCTAGTCAGTTTATACATAAAATAGATAAAACAACTGACAACCCAATCAAAAGTTTAAAAAAGAGAGGAAATGAGGTGAGAGTGCTCAGCAGTAAAAGGTAGACAGGAATGAATGCTATTTTGTTGTTGAAACTTTATTTTTTTTTTAAATCGACAATTGAAGCTATGACAAAATGAGAGACTGTTTTATAGTTGAAATAATCAAATCGAAATGAATAAGTAATCCAGATGAATCAAATCAATATATTGTTTGTACACAGCAGATATCACTTTCCATTGGATTGAGAAAATTTGTTTATTGTCTATCCGGAAGGTTTACTAAAAGAAGAATGATATAAATACAAGTATAGTTCAAACATATAATAATATACTGAAGATATACATTCATACATCCTTCACTCTGTAAAAAGACATCATATTTTGATCTAATGAAATTTTCAAATGAACAGCAATAAATACGTGCTTGCATTACGGGGTTGTGAAGATTGTTAAGTTACACAGTTTTGAAACCATGAATCGATCAATGTTAGACCACCATTAGAAACCTGAAAGCACTGGACGGCCGTTTCGTCCTGGTATGGGACTCCTCAGCAATGCGCATCCACGACATTAACACCGTTAGATACCGGCTCAGTGGTCCGATGGTTAGGCGTTCGCGCACAATACCGAAGGCCCTGGGTTCGAATCCTGCGAGGTGCGGGAGTCGTGGATGCGCACTGCTGAGGAGTCACATACCAAGAAGAAACGGCCGTCCAGTGCTTCAAGGTTTCTGATGGTGGTCTAACATTGATCGACTCATGGTTTCATAAATACATATTTCCAAAATTATTTCACGTACTGATTTTTCATTGTTCTCTGTGCATGAGTTTTGATTGGTTGTAAAGATCAAGTCACCCACACGATGACCCATGGATTTTCACTAGAATTTCTGAATCACTTGGGTGTAAGGTGCTTTTATTAGATTAAAAGTGAAAGGTTTTTGATTGGATGTTTTTTCAAGTAGTCACTATTTCTTTTTAGATCAAAGTATCAGTTCGAAAAAT
>CALYCR020001249.1:0-10455 GCA_944470395.2 Schistosoma turkestanicum
AAATTTATTCTCTAAAAAAACCCAAGCACAGAACATTAAACTAAACAAGTTAATGTTATATCCTGTGAATACTGTAGATACAACAGAATAGAACAACACTAGTACTAGAGAACACCTTAAAAACGATATATCAATGACAAGAAAAAAAGGAAGATGATAAATAATAAGAGGAACAATATATTTGATTGGAGGTAGGGATAGATAATGGTGTAATGATTAACCTGATTATCTATGTATAAGTATCTCATGTGGACTGTGTTTGAACTTGATTACGATACTGGACTAAAACCCCTTCGGTTAGTAGTGTTCGATAAAACTAACAAATTCAGTAGCGATGCTCAGTGTTAACAAAGTTATTATAAGTGCTAGGATTTATTTACCGTTGTACATCAAACACTGTATCTGTTTGTTGAAAAGATAAATCAATCTCCTTCATCCTTTTTATTCGTTATAAACTTCGAATTAATCTGGTAAATTTCACTAATATATCAAGGTTTGTAGAGATTGTAGAATTTTCATAGTTTAATTAATAAATTGATCTTAGACATATGCAGTTTCTAGACTAGTGAACCAGCATCCAGTGATCTGGCTGTTTCATGACAATCACTTCCCAATATTGCCTGACCATCATCCTCTATTGTATGCGGTGAACAACTGTCTCACACTCAACCAAGTTGAATTCCATTAGTCATAACTTCTAATTAAAACTCCATCAAAATCTCATCCTGATACTGGTCACAAGTGAACATATGAATATTTTTACTATGATTTTATTTGTAACCATGAATCAATCAATCAATGTTAGAACACCATTAGAAACCTGGAAGCACTGAAAGACGGCCGTTGATCGATTCATGGTTACAAATAAAAAACTTAACAATCTCCACAACAACCCCGCGATGCAATTACTATTATTATTGGAATGTGGAATTTGTGAACCAAAAATTTTATGTTCAATATTCAATGAGTTATTTACGCATACTGTCGAGAAGATCTGTGTCCATGACGAACAAACTTCATTGTGCTTCCTGATTTTCAATAGTCGCTTTTTGCATTCTTACTTATTAATCACATCTTTATCATCATAATTTTCTGATGATGAAACCTGCTTAATGTATTGACCTTCATACTAAACTTATCTATTCATATTTGATGATCTTTTCAAACTGATCACATCATATTTTAATTTCCAATATATTGATTTTTATTTCCATAGAAAGATTTAGAAGAGAAATTCATTTCGTTACAACCTCCAATCACTTCAAAAGAATTAAATTTTTTACGGGTAAGACGATAGCTTATTATTGTTATTAAAATATTTGAATGAAATAATTATTTACTGACGAAATTATTTTCATCATACCGACTTTAGATTGATTTGTGTCAAAAAATGAGTGATCCAAAAGTGACTGTTAGTAAACGAGATTATAAATAATAAACTGACAGTGAAATAGCAACAGTAAATTTATTGTATGATCATAATTTGTGGGTTATTAGAAACCTTATGATAAAAGAAATATATATATATACCTGACAGTCTAGTCGACTAATAATTATACAATTAGATTGTATAAATCACTAGTCCATAAGTTAGTTGTCTAAGTCACTATTTGCTTTAGTCTTTATCCGGAAAAAAACAATTTGTACGAGTTTTTTAATCGTGTATGATTAGAACCGATTGATGGGAAATCATAAGCACCGGAAACGGTCAAATTTTATGTGACGCATGCAAAAGTATTTATGATGATGATGTCCATTGTCAAACCTGAAAGTTTCCTATTTCGACATTGTTGAATATATCAAAAATAAATAGCTTGGAGTGTGTACTAATAAGTTGAGCCTACATGGCTTGTCCTGGCTTTTGAACAAACCAATTAACTTTTGCTGCCCAATTATTGACTTCACTGCTTCTTATTTTTATGTCTGTCTCAGTGAATGGTTGCATGAAATAAACTCATCCATCTGATTCCGTATTTAACTTTTTATTGTGGCCGTCTCACAAATGAGATTCACATAAGTATGATAAATGGAAATTGAAAGAAAGTTTTAAGGGTCCCTCCGAATTGGAGTCAGATTCCGGGACAGTAAAAGCTAAATAATTATCGAAAAAAGATTTAAAAGTCCTAACTTATACATTGTTATATATTGCATGAATAAGTTGATTGTTTTAATAGCCAAACTTTTGACCAATTAGACGTGGATTTTAAAACCTGTTCCACTTAATTTAGTTTTAGCAACTGGGCAGTACCACATTGTAGCTTAAAAACAGGCTATATATGAAGCTATACTTAATAAAACGGACCACATAATTGATTGCCTACCCAAGTACGAATGTATCATGTTCCAGTGCTCACTAACCATCTCACGGCAAAACGTTGTTTGGGATATTAGGAACAATGTACACTGTTAAAGGATGTAGCTGAGCTAAACTATAAACACGAGTCAACGGGGAATGATCAAATCGTTTGAAGGTTGCAGAGTACATCAAATGAAGTTTGTGAAATAACAAAGGAACTGTCATTGGTTGACTGAATTATGAAATCTTTTGCTTAATGTAACGCTGCTGAAAAACGATTATTACGTATAATTAAGAGTTTGGTAAGGATTAGGGCATAGTGTGTAAACTTAGATAAACCTAATGTAAAACCTCAAATCTCAAACCCTAAATTAAAAACTGTAACTCCAAATTCAAACTTTAAAACCTAAACTATGCATTATAATCTTAACTCTAAATTGTAATCATGAGCACATGAATTAACCAGTCATATTTCCCGGAATGTAGTTGGTCGAATCGGTCAATAACCGCTTCTTGTTAAGGGCATGCTCACTTTTTAAGTCGTTTTTACCAAGGTCTCAGTTTATTTATTCTTGTGTAGACCAGAATAACAACTTTATTTTTACCAATGATTTGTGTACATAGAAATTCAGTTCGATGGTTGAATCTTTGTTCTCCATTCAGTTTTCTAATTTGCATAGAGAGTTGAGCATCCCGTTCTAGCAATATTTTAGTTTATTCAATTCTTTTTTTTATCAAAACCTAGTACTTTTCGTTAAAGAATAACATCGAAATTATGTTTTTGACCAAATCATATTACTGACGCAATGAGTTTCTCTGTGATCTGACTGGAAGTTATTATTTACCGTTTTATGACTTTTTCATAGACCCCAAAGTCATTGAGTGTAACTATATAAACAGAGTTGTGTTTTGCCTTTCAACTTCTATTCAGAGTATAAAGCTCTTCTAAAAGTCTTGTCTTCCTTATCTCCCACTGGTACGTTCATTAATGCTGAAGTGTTGAGATATGTCAGATGCTCAATCTATCTGAGTTACTATTCGTTCCCGTTTGTCTTAGAAGATTCCCAATTGTCTGAAATTAGGATTTATTGTAAGCCCCATTTTTAATCGCACTCAGAAACAACTGAAGAAACCACCTTGACACCTTAACGTGTTTGGCCGATGAAAAGGTACCACGAATAAACTAGACTTATTCTGAAAAATTCATTCTTCTATATCGTTTCAAAGTATTCTTGCACTATAGCTAATACCAGTGTGTGATGAAAATACTAACCCTCACTTCCGAATCTAAGCCTTAACAATAATTCCTAACCGTACTCTATCAACTGTAGTGTGATCTTGAAAAGGTTTTCATGTTCACAGTTAGCTTAGTTGCATATTTCAGATTTACCCTCGTATCCTAATCTCCAAATCCTTAGGTTAATTCGAACCCTAAATCCTAATCCATGACACAAAACCTAAATCATTATGCTGACAGTAATCATCATTTATTCATACTAGCTGTATTCTGATTGGTTGGGCAGTTTAAATTTACCAAGGTCATTGATAAAGTTCCCCAATAGTTTAGCTAAACCATAATAATTATAGATCTGAACACTGAAATTTAATCGCAAAGAAAAAATTCACAGAAATGTTCTATTAGTATTAAGATATTTCTTTTCATTAAATTTAGAGTTGTTTCAGCATGGATCCTACGGAACGACTTAACAGTGAAGCATTATTAAAACATCCATACATGGAAATGCATGGCAGAAATCCACAATATTATCATGGTGAATTGAAACAAGTATCTGGTCCAGGTGGAGATGGTTATAGCAATAATCATGGAACGAAGAAAAAAGTTGAACGTAATTTCCTTCAAAATTCACAAAATAAACCATTCATAATAAATCAAATTAGTACAAGCACATTGGTGCCAAGACCGAAATATCAACAACAACAACAACAACAACAGTCAACTGATAGAAATCAAACAACTGGGACACCAAGAAATCAGTCTAGTTCAATTACACCAACATATTTTGCTCCTACTAGTAGTAGTAGTATTACACCAAGTTTTAATGCTGGTCGAACAAATTGGTTTGTTCCAGGTGTTGTTGGTCAAAGTTTATTTAATGTAAGTAAGAATGACTCATACAAAAAAGAAAATTACTTATCAGTTTGTCATCATCATATTATCATTATGAATTTGAACTTTAGTAAACTTTTACGCATTAACTTTAACTGTTGCTTAAATGTGAATAAGACGTAGGAAACTGTTAAAGTTGAAATCTATCGAGAAATTTCGCATCATCACTGAATGACTTTGGATTGTTTAAGCATTCCAATCAACTGGGGCTTTGAACAGTTTATTTAAACTGTTAACTACTGGCTTTGATGTAGCATGCTTACTACTAACTAGCCTTTGAAGGTTTGAATGTTCAACATGTGAAGCAGTTGTCAGTCCTGGTTGCTGAAATTGAAAATATTATATTGTGTAACTGCACTGTGTTTTCAGTAATTGTCTAGCTAAAATCAGTTTACGATATGGACTTTTTTCAAAATGAAACATATTATTACAATCTTACTGATACAATGTTATGATAATCTCATAACCAAAATGAATTATGATCGGTGTCATTTACAAAAAAATGGAAAGGTAAAACTGGTTTGTTTCATTAGTGCATAATACTGTTTCACTAGAGACGTGTATAGAACGAAAGTTTTGATATATGATATTGTCTTCTAATTGTTTAATGTGTCTATAGTAGATTCATACTAATAAGTGTTGACTGATGAAATTTTACTGTGAACATCAGTAAATAAAATGAAACTATTTGTTATGATGGGCGATGTCCAAGATCTGAACGTGATACCTGCTAACTAACCCCGAAATGACTACTTGAATGAGAAAGCAAGATTGGAAGAGCAGGTCTATTTGGTTGTAAAATAATATGCACTAATACCTTGCAATTCAGCTACCTCTGACTGGCTCTCTATATTATTATTATTCAAACATGTAAAGTGTAAAGACTGAATTATATTTAGTGTTCGATTAGCAGTAGTATTCGAAATGAGAGTTTTATCTTTTTTAAGACTCTTCAGCTAGATAGAACTGTATCTCGTTAATATTTAATTGAATGTATAATCATAATCACACTAATTGTGAATAACCGTAATGGAGAAGTAATAAAATTAATCAATGGTCTCTTTTTCAACTATATTCATGCTGTTCTCTGTTCATTTCGCGCTTATCTCAATACTTATTAACAGGCAGAATGTTGATGTGACGACCGTATGTAGCAACTGTGCTCAGATAACCGCCTATTCCTAGCAAACAATAACTTTAGGCATAAGGAAAAGCATCTCCTGACATGTCGACCCCCAAAGCCGTCCCAACGCTGGACCCAACTAGATCATATAGCCATCAGCCACGGATGGAGAGGTTTGATAGAGGAATGTCGCTCGTTCTGGGGCACATGTTTAGATTCAGATCATGCCCTAGTGCGAGCGCGCATTTGTTTGAGGCTTACTTGGCGTAGGAAAGACACCGTAAGAAAGCCTCTTAGAGTTCTACTTAGTGATATTAAGGCGAAGAATATATTTCAGTGGTGGGTGGAGAAAGCAAAAGCGATGGAAAAGGCGACAGCGATAGGCAACAGTAGGCAACTATTTAGACTCATCAAGGAGACTGGTATTAGAAACCCAAGTATGAGTGAGACTATCTCGGAAAAGGACTGGACTATTATCCATTCTCAATCGAGGAAACTGGACCGATGGGCAGAACACTTTAGGGATCATTTCAACTGGCCTCAAGGCACTCTTCGGTTACCCACGATCTCCAGTCATCCTGAATGGCAAATCGACCTAAGTCCCCCTAGTCTTAATGAAATTGAAAAAGCGTTAGGAAATCTGAAGCGAGGACGAGCTGCAGGTCCTGATAGACTGACCCCTGAGATATTTAAGGATGGTGGTCCAGTTTTAGCAGCTAGATTGACTGAGATCTTAGGTAGAATCTGGGAACTGGACGTAATCCCATCCGACTGGTCTCAATCACTGATTGTCCCAATCTATAAGAAAGGACAGAAGTCTTCTTGTGACAATCACAGAGGAATAAGTCTAACTAATATAGTATCTAAAATATTGGCCTCAATAATACTTCGGCGCCTAACGAAGGCTCGTGAAGAGCAGACTAGAGAAAACCAGGCTGGTTTAAGATCTGGACGTGGCTGTATAGACCACATCTTTACACTACGACAGGTCCTGGAACACAGACACCCATTTAGACGTCCGAAAATAGCCGTGTTCCTGGACCTAGAGGCGGCATTTAATCTGTGGATTGTGAGGTTCTGTGACATTGTCTGTCATTATAAGGTGTATCGAAGAAGTACATTAACCTTATACAAGCTCTCTACTCGAACACCAGTGGTCGAGTGAGAGCTTATGGCGCACTGTCATTTGAATTCTCTACATCAAGTGGTGTCCGTCAGGGATGTCCACTTTCTCCATTCTTGTTTAATTTTATCATAGACATGCTCCTAGAAATAACCTTATCCTCGTCTGAATTTTCGGACGTAGACCTTTTACCTGCTGGCTCGCTTATTGACTTAGAATGTGCCGGTGACATTGTTCTGTTTGGTGAAGACACTGACAAAATGCAGAGTCTTCTGACCACCCTAAGCAACAATGCAAACATGTTCGGGATGCGATTTTTCCCCCGAAATATAAAATGTTGCTGCGAGATTGGGTTGCATTGGCACCTGAACTAGTGATAGGGAGTGAAGTAGTCGGACGTGTAGACCGCTCCACTTATCTTGGGAGTCTCATCAGTGCTGACGGCCTGGTAATTGACGAAATCTCAGTTCGGCTGCGTCACTTATGGCGTAGGCGTGATATCCGTTCGCTGACTAAAGGACGAGTGTACTGCGCAGTAGTTCGCTCCGTCTTACTTTATGGCTGTGAAACATGGCCAGTGAGAGTAGAAGATATTCGTAGGTTACTGGTTTTCGATCATAGGTGTCTTCGAAGCATTGCTCGTATATCGTGGGACACCCGAGTGAGCAACGCTGTTATTAGGAATCGGGTGCTAGGTAAGAATGGCAGATCAATAGATGAAGTAGTGAAACTTCATCAGTTGAGGTGGTTGGGACATGTGTTGCGTATGCCCAACCACCGACTGCCTCGACAAACTATGTTTTGTGATGTAGGAATAGGTTGGAAGAAAGATAGGGGTGGCCAGATCAAAACATGGCATAAATCTATGAAGTTGTTGACAGGTGGACTGAGTCATGTTGGTAGATACAGACTACCTAGTTTGGGTTCGCAAGACGATAGTAATCGATGGTTAGAGACCTTGAATGACAAGGCTCATAATCGTTTGCAGTGGCGCAGGTGCATTCATTCTTTGTGTTCTCTCAAATCTCAGCCTTCTGAATTCATCCTCACCTTCATCTTATTTTTTAAAGTTTCCTCGAACCCTAATCTGTCCAATTACTGCTAATACTTTTATTTTCTCTAGTACTATGGGACTTGAATCGACAATTGCATCTCTGTGCTAATGTAGTATGGCAACTTGAACTGATGTACTTACACACGAAGTTCTATGTTGTTGTTGACTGACTGATCAGGCTAAATAACAATAAATTTGATGTTATCTGATCGGAGTTCTTTTAGAAAGTCTAAAAATATGACCAGTAAGTAGTCATTGGAATGACAACAGTTAATTTTTAAATATTATTATCTTAATGATATTTAAATTGTTTGTGTATAAATAAAATGTATGCAAAAATGAATTTATTCATCAAGATATCCTTCCTATCTACCAATTCCAGTATGTTTGAAATACAAGACTAGGTTAAGAATATGCACAGAAATAAGATTAACTGTTTGTTTTATTCACAAACTACTTTAATGACAATATGTTAAAAAATGAATGGTAATTGTAGCTTAGTTACTTTGTTGTTAGCTCTAGTGATTTAGCTTAAAATAGATATTAATTTTGAGATGGTGAAGAAAATTTTTACCTTAGGTGGATGATTGTGGTGGTGTTTTGTTCTTTGAAGTGGATGTTTTAGTTGTGGAGCTTTCATAGTTCTTCTGAACATCACCAGTACAAACTTCAGATAGAAGTTTCTAACATTCACCTAAGACTTATAGATTCGATAAAAAGAATTTCTGGTTATATGTGATATGGAAATTCAACTTTAGTTAGAATTACAAAATACCATATTAAAATCGGACTAAGTTATTGTGATGTACATCACGAATTGACCTTAGTTAACTAAGCATTGAAATCCAGCAGAAGAAGTGCAAATCAACAACTTCATCCAGAATCATCAGGCCTCATTGAGAGTGCTTAATTTCCACGCTACCGAGTTACGATTTAATAGTTTAAATTTCTAACTTCATTAAATTCTTAATTTTTGAAATTAAAATAGGATAAAATTAAAGTGGGAATGATGATTGTTAACTAATTATCAAACTGTACATTAATGTAATCAGTTATATGGTATACCTTTAGATAGGTACAGACTGATTATTTATACTAAACTCGTCCACGTAAGGTAGGTGGAGTGAATTTTGAACTTTTGAAATTGATTATTTGATATTATAATCAGTCAGTCAGCAACAACATAGAATTCGGTACGTACATATTCACCAACCAGTTCAAGTGGCTATATACCAACCACATTAGCACAGAGAAATAGAATTGTCGTTTCAAATCCCATAGTGGTAGTATTTGAGATTTATGTAAAGGTTTTTAGCACAGAGATAATTAAAAAATATCCTCACATTTTTGTGCAAATTTCAGAAATGAACCTTTAGAATATAAAATATTGAATAGAAATACCTTTTTACGGTACTCAAAACATTCAGAATGGTTAGGAATAACTCCTTGTTCTAAATACAGGAAAATAATGATGTTCATCATATCAAGTGCTTACATTTTTATGTACAAATTTTATGTAACACGTGAATTGACCATTTCATTGTGGAGGCTTCGACACTACGGCGTGCCTGAGAAGTTAGTTAACATCATACGGAATTCTTATGATGGATTAAACTGCAAAATCGTGCACGGAGGTCAGGTGACAAACTTGTTTGAGGTGAAGACCGGTGTCATGCAAGGTGCCTAGTCTCACCCTTTCGTCCTTTCTCCTGGTGATCGGGACTGGGATTATGAAAACGGGTCGACATCTGGAGGGAAGCACGGTATCCAATGGACAGCTAGAACGCAGCTTGTCGATCTCACTTCGCTAGATGATCTGGCTCTTCTATACGGCAACGGATCGCAAACAACCCGAATGCCGAAAGAGGACATGACAACCAGTGTAGCAGCAGCCTCTGTGCAACAGTAGGTCTTCAACATACATAAAAGAGAAAGGTAGCAGTCTAGCGATACCAAACACCAAACCATGCACCAACCAAAATCACTCTTGATGGTACACGCTTTGTGAGGACGTAAACACCCTTTACATACTCCTGGAGAAGCCATCATCGACAATCAAGGTGGATCCGGACTGTTCAGATGTGAGGGCGGGGATCGGCAAACCAAGGGCTGCATTTCTACAATTAACAACACTCTGGGACTCCAAAAAATATCAATCAACACCAAAATGAGGATTTTCAATACAAATGTCAAGGACAGTTCTACTCTATGGAGCAGAAACTTGGAGAAACTACGAAAGCCATCATCCAGAAGATACAAGTGTTTATTAACAGTTGTCTACGCAAAATACTTTTGTTTTCGGTATTCGTTTGGCCTATGATCATCCATCGAGCAACAACGTACTGTGTGGAGCAGAAACTAAACCTAGTTTTGCAGTGGTGGTAGGGGATGTTGAATTCAGGTAAGTAGTGGGTGGATTAGTGGATCGGACACGTACATTGCGGCAAAGTCACCTCTATACGTGCGTTGACTGATGACAAGGTTCCCTCACATTGGTTAACCCTCAAGGTCTATGTCGTAATAAGAGGAATGCTCATTAGGAACCATCTGTATCTAGATTTTACGGCCGAGAGATTATGTGAGAAGATATGAGAGGAATTGATAATATAACTTTTGGATAGACAGATACTGGTAGAGTTGGTTGATAGCCCAGGATGATGAGTTGGTTGGAGGAAACTGGTGGTGTGAGCGGTCCCTAATGCCTCCATTGTGGGGGTAACAGGCGTAAGTA
>CALYCR020001250.1:0-10535 GCA_944470395.2 Schistosoma turkestanicum
AGCCTACAGTCTTTTTGACCACAAGCGCTTTTGATGTTTCGATAGGTCAGATTTTACACAAAGCATTCAATTTATCATCAGCTATAGTATTAGGTCGTATGAGTGTCGTTGTACTACTAAGCTTTTTCACATATATCATTCATTATTAAGAGGCAAAAAGCTACAAAAAGCGTGCATATCCTCCTGCTCAAATATTTTGACCAATTTATCATTTTCTACTAAAAGAAAAAGCTCCAGAACAATTATTGCCGTATTTTAAAAATTAAAGAACAGAAGAAACGTCATTGGAAGGTCTTAAATTCAAGGTGAAATTATAAGGAACCTAAGGATTTCTACACCTCTGACATAAAATACTTACTTTTAGGATTGTGTGGTAGCCAATGTATCATTAGTTTTGTGACGGTTGATATTCAACGTGTTCTTAGTCTTCGTAATTTGCCAGTCTAGGCAATTGTGACCAAATAGCGCCTGACGGTTATAAATCAGAAGGCAAACATATACACATATATATAAACATTTTAATCTTATTAATTCATTCACCAATTCGTCAACTCGCTCGTCAGTGTGCTTCCCCTGCTCTTTGTGTTTGTGGTCTGCTGGCCCACTTTGTGGTGTGTCAAAAATAAACGTATTGAACCCCTCATGCTTGCCTTCTGATTTATAACCATCAGGCGCTATTTGGTTACATATTTAAGAGATTAACAATAAAGCTATTAGGATGAACATGCGCGTTGGCGTAAGCAATATTCAATCCTAACAGCTGATACAAACCAGACAATAGTAACAAAAAATGATGCACAAAAGTTGTTGCTAAGAAAGTGGCTTGTTTAAATAAGTTAATCGAAAGGCTTAACAAAATTAGATATAAGCGAACTCAAATGTATTTTGAGGCATTGACTGCACTAATCTTCCTTTTTGAAGTTTACATCAATGTTTTATTAAACACTTCAGTCCTACGCTCATTGCACACAGACACGTCTTTCTTTTAGAAACTACTGTGATAATCATTCCCTACTGATATGTTTGCTCTCATTCTATTTTTGACCTGACGGTTTCATGGAAATTCCGCTCCTGATAACGCTGTTGCCCATAACACTGGTCTAACCGAATGTCAGAAATCAAGGGGTTAAAAAATATTTTTTCAAGTTAAACGATGTCTCGAAAAATATGTGATCTGAGCTAACTGGTCGCTCTTACAACATTTTAAGCATTGGTGATCCGGTGTAAATGTGTGACCGGGCATCTTCAGATGGGTTGTGTTAGGCATAACTAATATGGTCAGCATCAATGTCGAGGACCTACAACCACCAGTAGCTAGGACTGTTGCAACGGATTGACTGTATCACGACCGAATTTTTCAGAGGTCTTGGACCAATTTTTAAGTGCGGAATGAGTGAGTGAAGAAATTAGTTCGGTTGTTACAAAGACGTTTAAAACTAAATGGTAAAGACTTGCTGGAGTATAGTCACAATACAAATTTCAATGCTAATTATCAGGCATTCATTATTATTCTGTAGCAGTAAGTAGGTGTCGGCATCTGATGACTTTCAAGGCAGTCTGAGAAGCTTTAACCTCTTCTAGGCAGATAACCGGTATCTTTGTGAAGAACTAAGATAGCAGCTTTCAGAGATCCGTCCCTGTTTTAGGACCCTTCATGTAGGCCAAAGCTTATGTCTGAAAGCAAATAGTATTCATCAAAACTAATTTTTTTAACAATAATTCGAACCTGCGTATTAATCAAATATTGAAGTGTCAAACTCCATATCAGCCAAATTTGAGTAAGTATTGGCGCGCAAGGTTTGAAGTTGGTCTTTGTGTTACTATAATGGGGCTTGCTCGAGCTAAAGATGGTAATCCATCAACCCGATTCTATGAAAATCCGGAAATTATTGCTACTTTCGACCCAGTTAGAATCTGGTTGACAAGAAACCACAAAAAGTATACGCAAACTGAGCCTCCCACAAATAAGAGTCTTGCCACTCTATGTTTTCAGTTGCTGCAGTTTCAAGAAGCCAATTTCACAAGTACCGTAAGTTATTCCAACAAATCCTTGGTTATTTTTTTAGTCCAGGACTTTCATGAAAATACCTTTTAAATGCTTCATGGATTTCAAACCAGGAGGTGGTTTATGCCACATTTTCCTAACGTGTCTAAAGTTCCGTCACGAAAATAATTGGAAAAAAATTGACTTATCCTCATCATCCAGGACCGAAAAACATCTGGAAATGTTCTCAGTAATCGAACGCGAATTAGTAGCCTACAAATGCATGCAGAAACCTGTTGTTTACATATCCCCCTTGGTTGAAAAGGTTGGTTCCACTCTTTTGTACTTAACTGTTGCTTAGTCAAATGTACTTTAATCCTGAGAGGTGTCAAATAGTCTTTTCACTCACTCAGTATATCTCGAACCTTTTCCCACAAACACTTTAATCAGGAACTTTGGTGAAACTAGAATTTAGGAAAGACTTGTAAGCGACTCCAGAGACCTATAGAAAATTCGGTTACTTAATATGGTCTAGAGGGGTCGAAAATTAGTTTGAAGAGTTGGAATTAACCTTTAAAGTTGGAGGTTAGTGTCAGGAATTAGAGTCACGGTTTTCATCTTGAACTAATATTTAGTGTCAAAATACTGTTGCCGTATTCACGAATGAATCCCAAGCCAAAATATAACACTTGTTATCTTAATCCTGGTTCTTTCGTCCATAAATTATAGTCTTTCTGAAACGTTCATCTATTTGCTATACGGCAAAGCACAAACCTATTGTTATAAAAGAGATCAAGCGTTTTACTCAAATTCTTAGCTTCCACAATCTCCACTGGTTATGTGCCAAAATCGGTACTTGCTGATAAAAACAACGTCATGGCTATTCACACTAACCACTATAGTACATATAAAGTCTTGACTAGCATGTTTCCCATACCTAAGTTAGTGTATGGCTTTTTCAAAAGTTAATTTTGACAAATTTTACCTAAATGTAATCACATTGTCTCGAATTTTTCCTGAGATTCAAACATTTCCGAAAACATCACATTATATCGTTAAGCTATTTGCTATAAGATATCACGTACAGTACTGTAAGATCTGTTGCTTGATTTTGTCTTAAGATGTTGATGCATCTTATACTCTGCAGTCAATGTACATCACTGGTTTGGAACCAGGGATTTCTGACCAACCTAGGTGGATCCTCTATATCCACCAATTAGATTTAAAAACGACACTCACTTCTCGTCCTTTGAATTTTGTGTACAGTACCGCGAAAATGCAGTGAGAACTTTTATTGTCAATGACTGTACACACGTGTTCATGTGAGAGCACTTCAACAAGTAGAGCGGACTTTTCACCATCGACCATACTATAGCATTTGGAACACTTTATTCAGTGTGATGTGTACTTGTTACACTCAGTACGACTAGTGAACGAAAATCGTTCTCAGGGGAAGTTCATAATTTATTTCCAGTCTATCCACAAGGTTTAAAAAATAATGACACGTCATGTTATTAAGTGATTTCCTAAAACTACATCAGTAATGTAGTAATGACAGAATTGATTTTTACATACGGATTTATAAATCATTTGCCTCACTATATTAAAACATTCCCCAAATAAACTGCAAGTTTCTGACTGTTTCATACAAACCTCATTCCCTGTATATTTAGCATGGAATACATCTTCACCTCTTCGTTTCGATACATACTCATGATAGAAGAGAGTTAAAAAGCAATTCCTAACTAGGAAACACTTAATGTGTTGCCGGAAATTTTAATCAGCAATCCAGGAAATAATATGGAAAACGGGTGCTAGGTAAGAGTGGCAGATCAATAGATGAAGTGCTGAAACTTCATCAGTTGAGGTGGTTGGAACATGTGCTGCGTATGCCTAACCACCGACTGCCTCGACGAGCTTTGTTTTGCAGTGTAGGAATAGGTTGGAAGGAAGCTAGGGGCGGCCAAACCAAAACATGACAGAAATCCATGAAGTCACTGACTAGTGGACTGAGTCATGTCGGTAGATGTAGGCTACCACTTGGTTGGGGTCCGCGAGACCATTGTAATCGATGGTTAGAGACCTTGAACCACATGGCTCAAAACCGTTTGCAATGACGCCGGTGCATTTCTTCTTCGTGTTCTCTCAAATTCTAATCTTCTGGATTCTTCAACACCTCTAGTTTTCACTTTCTAAACTTATCTCACTGAATCATACTTCTTGAATAATAATATCTTCTAATCCTAACCTCTCCAATTACTTCAGATACCTTTACTACCTCTACTACTATTGGATTAGAATTGACAATCATATCTCTGTGTGCTGATGTGGTATGGCAACATGAACTGATGTACTTATGTACGAAGTTCTACGTTGCATCTGACTGATTGACTGACTGATGGGATCATTTATTAAAAAAAGTATATCGAAGACTATTCAGTTTACTAAATAGAAATAATCAAAAACAAATCTTTTTTTCTTGATAACTACATACTAAATTATATTGTATCAATATCTTAAATATCACATTGTTACACTTTCCTCTGTAAACCTTAAGGGTGTATTTTCATTTGTTGAAATTATTACTTCATTTTTTTTCTTTTCGAAAACAGACCTTAAATTCTAAACTAAGAGAATCTGCAAAACGATTAAATATCTCTGTTGTTGAATCACCTTCCGAAGCTACACATATTTTGCATCCACCTCCATTGAATTGGCCTGGTGATAGTAGAGATGATTTTATGATTCAACGTTTCCGTGTCTTATTCCATGAAGGTCGAGGAGTACTTCTGCATTGGTTATACTCACCCGGTTCATATACTACATGGTATACAGGTAAGTTCATGAAATGCTGTAAACTATGCATGTACTTATCCATCGCTTTAGTAGTTTGATATCTAATTTTTTTGAAAATAAAACAATGTATTTCCGTTCATAAGTATCTTTTTTCAAAGTATTACATTTATTTATAAAGTTGTCAGTCAGGTAGCTACAATGTGGAACTTCGTACGTGCGTACATACATCAGTTCAAGTTACCATTCCATATTATCATAAAGATGCAATCGTCAATCTAAATCCCATATTAATAAAGGTACTAGAAGCGTAAGCTGTAATCTGGAAGGATTCGAGATATTATTCAAGGAGTATAATCCAGTGAAATGAATTCGAGAATAAAAATAGAAAGCTGATGACGACTGTCTCGCGGACCATAACCAGATAGTCTACACTTACTAACATGACTCATTCCATTTGTCAGTAACTTCATGGATCTGTGCTATGTTTTTGTTTGGCCGCCCTTGGCTTTCTTCCAACCTACCCCCATACACCATAAAACATTGCTCATCGAGACGGTCGATGAAGATTCACTACGTCATTCATTGATCAGCCATCCTCACCTAATACGCTTTTCCTAACACCAGCCTTGCTTACTCAATGATCCCAGGATATACGAACAATGCTTTGGAGATACATATTATAATCTCATTTCATTATTATGTATTTCTATTGGTATCATTCAAATATCACTGTCAGTCAGTCAGTTGCAATGTAAGAACTTCGTACATATGTACATAAGTTCATGTTGCCATACCACATGAGCACAGAGACGCAAATGTCAAATCAAATCCCATAGTGATGGAGATAGTACAGGTATTAATGGTAATGAAGAAGACTAGGGTTTGAAGATATTATTCAAGAAGTATAATTCAGTGAAATAAGGTTAGAAAGACAAAGGTAGAGGTGCTGACGATTCCAGAAGATTAGGATTTGAGAGCGCTCAACGAATGGATACACTTGCGCCATTGTAAACGATTCTGAACCATGTCGTTCAAGGTCTCTAACCATTGGTGACTTTCGGCTCACGGACCCCAACCAGGTAGTCTACATCTACCAACATGACTCAGTCGCTAGTCAGTGATTTCACGGATTTGTGCCATGTTTTGGTCTGGCCGCCCCTAGCTTTCTTTCAATCTATTCCTACACCACAAAACATCACTCGTCGAGGCAGTCGGTGGTTGGCCATACGTAACACATGTCCCAACCACCTCAACTGATGAAGTGTCATTACTTCATCTATTGATTTGCCATCCTTACCTAGCACCCGTTTCCTAACGACAGCATTGCTTACTCGGTTGTCCCATAATACACGAGTAATGCTTCGGAGACATCACTGTATTATGATATTTCTCTTCTTGTTGTTATCTGCAACGGAACCCCAATGTCTTCAGTTCCTCCTACGTAACATTTTCTTTCCACTTTTCTCTTTTCATTTCAAAATAAATATTTATAAATTGTTTATTTTCTTTGCGCGTATCAAGGTTTACAATCTGAATGGTCTACTGACATTGTTGAAACATCATATCTTGAAAATGACAATCCATGGGAGGTAGATGCTCGTTGGCTTTTATATTCCGATGAAATGTATGAATGGATGATTGAAGAGGATTTTTTAACATCAACCTCATCTGTCAAGCCTAGAATAACTTATACACGTAAGTTAACCCATGATAACTTATTTTCTTTTTTTGAAACCATGAATCGATCAGTGTTAGACCACCATCAGAAACCTGCAAGCACTGGACGGCCGTTTCGTCCTGGTATGGGACTCTTCAGCAGTGCGCATCCACGACTCCTGCACCTCGCAGGATTCGAACCCAGGACCTTCGGTATTGTGCGCGAACGCCCTAACCATCGGACCACTGAGCCGGTATCACAGTGCCTAACTCTCTCTCTCTCTCTCAACATAATCAATCTAGTAGAATACAGAAACAACCCCTCTAATCCCCCTATTGATGATCATGATAGAACTTGAAAATTTGGGATTCGAATTAAGTGTTGCTGAATTGAAAATGATGTAAGATTATACTTCACAGTAGACTACTCATATAGACTACTTACTCAGTGTAAAACTTAATACCAATCGTTTATTTTTTTAAATACTGACTATTCAAGATTGGAATACATTGGCACTTGAACTAGTGATAGAGGGAGTGAAGTATTCGTCGAATGTGTAGACCGCTTCACTTAGCTTGGGAGTCTGACCAGTGCTGATGGCTTGGTGACTGACGAAATCTTAGCACGGATACAGAAAGCGTGCGAATACATGAAGCATAAATCGTGACGGTTCTTTATTTTGATAGGGTCAAGTCAGATGAGTAACTCTATTTGGATTCTGTAAGTACGTTTCGAAGACCTAGCATACAGCGATTGCACGAGATTCCAGCTAGGGAAACCTGTTTTCCTATTTGGCGCAGGGTCCGAACATTAAAAGCTACATGTTATGTAGAATGAGGAATAACGTTTCGTGTACCCAAATCGTTGTCATTAACGGCATGAGATGATAAAGCTATCTTAGGAGGGTTACTCTTTGAGATAAAAGTGTTAATTAGAAGTTGATGAAGGATTTGATCGTGAACAAGTTGATCTCGTGTATTGTTATGGGTACTTCCCTGTCGCCTGCACCGTGGAAGGGTGTTTATTGGGGAACCTGAAAAAAGATGGGTTAGCGTTAGTTTTATTGAGTTGGGAGTGTGACATTACATGGCAAAGGACAACTGCTTAAGGCCGGTGGCTCACGGCCTTTCTATATAAAGCTTTTATATTTTACAATTCCCTACCTCTGGGGACGGAAATCATTTGTGAAAGAGTAGTAGTGACATTTTTAGGGTTGACCTTTTCTAACCCGTTCCTTCCGTTGTCAGGAGATAACATTGCTGCACATCCACATGTCCTGCTACTGACAGTGTTCAAACCCAAGACCTTCGGTCTTGCACGAGAACGCTTAACCTCTGAACCACTGAGCCGGCATCCAATAGTGTTAATGTTTAACTCTCATTAATCTAGCGATTTTGCGCAACCTTACTCATAAGTCTTCAATAGGTGACTGCCTCAGTCAGTCAATCAGATTCCACGTAGAACTTCGTACGTAAGTACATCAGTTCATGTTGCCATACCACATCAGCACACAGAGATGTAATTGTCAATTCAAATCCAGTAGTAGAAGAGGTAGTAAAGGTATTAGAAGTAATCGGAGAGGTTAGGATTAGAAGATATTATTCAAGAAGTATGATTTAATGAGAAAAGTTTAGAAAGTCAAAACTGGAGGTGTTGAAGAATCCAGAAGATTAGGATTTGAGAGAACATGAAGAATAAATGCACCCACGCCATTGCAAACGGTTTTGAGACATGTCATTCAGGGTCTCTAACCATCGATTATTATCATCTCGCGGACCCCAACCAGGTAGTCTACATCTGCCAACATGACTCAGTCCACTTGTCTGTCAATGACTTCATGGATTTCTGCCATGCTTTGGTTTGGCCGCCCCTAGCTTTCTTCCAACCTATTCCTACATTACAAAACAAAGCTCGTCGAGGCAGTCGGTGGTTAGGCATACGCAGCACATGTCCCAACCACCTCAAATGATGAAGTTTCATTACTTCATCTATTGATCTGCCATTCGTACCTAGCACCCGTTTCCTAATAACAGCGTTGCTCACTCGGGTGTCCCAGTATATACGAGCAATGTTTCGAAGACACCTATGATCGAAAACCAGTAACCTACGAATATCTTCTACTCTCACTGGCCATGTTTCACAGCCATAAAGTAGGACGGGGCGAACTGCTGCGCAGTACACTCGTCCTTTAGTCAGCAAACGCATATCTCGTCTACGCCATAAATGACACAGTTTGGCAAAAACCAATCGAGGTTTCTGTATCCGAGCTGAGATTCCGTCAGTCATCAGGCCATCAGCAGTGATGAGACTCCCGAGATAAGTGAAGCGGTCTACACGCTCGACGACTACTTCACTCCCTCTATCACTAGTTCAGGTGCCGATGAAACCCAATCTTGAAGCAACAGTTTGCATTTCGAGGGTGAGCACCGCATCCCGAACATGTTTGCATTATTGCCCTGGGGTGGCCAGAAGACTCTACATTTTTTTTCAGCGTCTTCACCAAGTAGGACTATGTCGTCGGCATATTGTTAGAGGCGGTGACTGCCTACACCCAACAGGATTGACGCCTACTGGTTATGTCGTTTGTTTTGTGTTTATAAATCCCCTTTTACCATGATGCTGTTAACTATTCATTCGTTTTGTTTAATTTCTATTCAAGCTGAAGAATTCATGACTATGACAACAAATATTACAACCAATTCTTCATCGTCTTCATCTTCATCTACTTCTGTGACACATTATACAAATGCATCCTATCCATCCAACACTGGTGTTAGTCATATTGATAGTGCCGGCGGCGGTGGTAGTGCCGGTGGTAGTGGTGGTGGAAGTAAGAAAAAACGTCGTCGATCACCTTCACCATCAACCACAACATCATTAGATTCAAATATGGCCAATGTTAACAACAGTGGTAGTGGTACTAGTAGTAGTAGTAAGAAAAGACGACCTGGTTCATCCACATTTACCAGTTCACATGAACGATCGAATCGTGCATCCAATAATCATCATCATCATCATCATCATGGTACATCGCGTAGAATTCGAAAAGAAGTAAGTTAGTTAGTTTGTTTATGTATTTATTCGTTTGATTCAATGGGTCCGATTCTTGGATGATAAATCGTAGCAAATACACACAAGGTAGGAGTAGTTCGATACTAGTAAAACAAAAATAGTCATCTAGTGCTTTTAGATTTTTTCTTGATGGTGTCTAACTGTTGTAACGCTGCTACGTATGGCGGCTATTCAATCCTAGCGGCGTCCAATTCAAATATTACAATACCGACCCAAAATGCTATTTCCAAATCTCCTAGATATCAGATGGAGTTGTTTATTGGGTCGAACACAGAAGAGAGGAGGTAGGCAGGAGAAACGGAATTGGAATCCGAATCGGATAGTGCGTATTTATACATTAAGGTCGAATAAGAAAAAGCACCAACGTCCGTGACATTGACAGTCCAGATGATGACCAATAAGAGACAACATTGAAGTATTTGACCTTGACGGTTAGAACGATCATAATTTCGGCCAATAGAAATCGACCAATAGGATTGTACTTCTAAAAAATAGTATTCTTAGGATATTTGGTGAATATCCTAACACTAACTATAAGATCATTTCGTAATTTTTTTTAAAATGAATGCTTTCAGTTTATTTATCATCATCTGAATGTCGATAATACTGCATTTAAGCTCCTAAATGTCCTGCTCACGGATGAAACTGAAAAGAGTACGCTCTCTCTCGGAATTCTCTCTCAACATAACTTTGCGCTTGTATAGTCACTTATAATAAAAATTCTACCTACTACTTTTTCATGGTAGTAGTGTTGTTTGACAAATTGAAAAAATAAAACAAAAAGTCAGTGTCCGATGCTTAAATCGGGTTAGTTGGAAATCGCTTAAATGCATGTTGACTGCAGGATGTTGAAGGGACGACTAGCGTATGAACTTATTGTTGTTGACCAGGTACTATAGGATTGTATCTCTTTACCGTTGCTTCATTCTACCTTTTGGGCTAGACTTGTAGATTAAAGGTTTGGGTAGAAAGTTACCTGTTTCATTTTGCTTACTCAGAAAGTAAGTAGTGATATTAATAGTTGTT
>CALYCR020001251.1:0-10525 GCA_944470395.2 Schistosoma turkestanicum
GAGCTGATCAAGTTAGACATTAACACCGTCAGATACCGGCTCAGTGCTGCATCGGTTAAGCGTTCGTGCACAGTACCGAAGGCCCTGGGTTCGAATCCTGCGGGATGCAGTAGTCGTAGATGCACACTGCTGAAGTCCAATACTAGGACGAAACGGCCGTCCAAAGCAATAATTGTTATAACTGGATGCATCATTCTGACAAACATCAAATTGTTGAATCGTTAAAATTTACAACCATAAGAACTTACCTAATTTCTAGTGTTTTCATATAACAATACAAGTGAAATGAAGATATTTTTTGTTTCTGTTGTGGACATTAGATCCTCAGAACTCGCTTGGTAAATGGATTTTACGTTTGCGAGCATGGGCTGATCGGTTGACCTTTAGATCGCATTTCTCACCAGGGAAATCCTTGGTTGTGATTGGTTGCTGTGTATTTGAGTGTGCTATTTTTGTGACTCTCCCAAGGACCTCTCTATGGAGTATAAATAAACTTTTCTTTTCATTTCCGGCTTAGTTAGTTTATCATTCAAATTTTAAAAAAAATCTTTCTGAATGAAAATCTCTAGCACGACACTGTAACTGAATGCCAAATCAGTTGTCTAAGAGTAATATTTATCTGCTGCAAAGCCTGAATCTCGTGGTATCGATTCCTGATTCAATCATTAGTATTGACTGATGTGGAGTTCCAGAACAGGATGAAGCAGTGTTCGATGCTCCCCGATGCTTATTGTCCACCTACTGCAATACAATCTATAAAATGTATTACACAGCCAACGATTGTAGGTACAAGAGTTTAGCATGACGACTTTTGACTGTCGAAATTACTTTTTCTGGTTGGCGTTTTATTAGCAAGTTTATTTTCTACGGGATGGAGATGCTAAACTTATGCCTAACCTTCCTCTTTAACCCGCGCTTAGAACCCGCTTAGATCGGAGCCATGTAATCAAACATAAAGTATTCGATTGAGATCCGCGTAAAAATCAAGAACGTTTGTGAGCAACCATGGGTAAAACTTTCTTTAAATCAGTCTTAGTGACACAAATATTTATTCGTTATTTATCTTTCCATGGATTACTAGTCTATGAGTTTACCTTCTCTGGAGTCTATCTGGTTAATTTTACTTGATTGTGTTGTGACATTTGGATTCCTCAGATATCCATCCATACCAGCTTATAGTTTGTGTATGAATGAATAAATGAACATCACGTTTTCCATTAATCTGACCTTGAAATGTTCGTGAGAACATATAAATTTATCTTAATGATAAATCAATTTTCGCTTATTTAATATGTGAACTAAATTGTCAGCTTTATTGATTGAATACAAATTCTTAATTGGAAATTACCATATTCATCATCAATGACTGATGTGTGGTGTTTATTTAAATTAACCAAATATTTATTCTGATTAATACGATACACGTATACTGGCAGTTGACTGTATTATGAAGACGTCAACAAGGGATACAGTGAATAGTTGGGATGAAGTTGAACGATCTGCACTTCGCGGGTGGTCTGGCTCTTCTACCCCATAAGCTGCAACAAATGCAGGAGAAGAGGACCAGTGTAACGACAGCCTGTTCACAATTATGTCTCAGCATACAAAAAGCAAGATCTTTGGATACAACATAACATGCACCAACCAAATCACATTTGATGGAGAGGCTTCGGAAGATGTAAAACCTCTACGTACCTATGCAGCATCATCGATGAGCAAATTGGATCTGACGCAGATGTGAAGGCACGGATCGGCAGAGTAAGGGCGGCATTTCTACAATTGAACAATATCTGGAACTATCGACCAACACCAAAGTCAGAATTTTCAATGCAAAAGTCAAGACAGTTCTACTGTAAGGGATGGGAATTAGGAGAACTACCAAAGCCATCATCCAGAAGATACAAGTATTTATTAACAGCGAAATACCTCGGATCCGTTGGTCAGACACCATCAGCAACAGCCTATTGTGGAAGAGAACAAACCAGATTCCAGCAAAGGAAGAAATCAGGAGGAAGCGTTTAAGGTGGATAGGCCAAATATTGAGGAAAGCGCCCGACTGCATCACAAGACAAGCCCTCGCTTGGAACTCTCAAGGTCAAAGGAGAAGCGAAAGACCAAAGAACATATTATTCCGAGAAACGGAAGCAGATATCAAAAGAATGAACAGTGATTTGGTAGAACTGGAGGCAAAGAAGGCTGAAGGCAAAGTAGTAGGTTGGAGAATACTTGTCGGTTGGTTACCTATGGTTCATTGGGGGTAGCAGGCGCAAGTATGTAAGTAAGTAAGTAATACGATAAGTAAACTGTCCATATTTAATTTATAAATTATATTTGTTTATTAACAAAGTCGCATTTACATGATGTTACTAATTTTACAATATTATAATTTAAATTAGCATAGTAATGATAATTTATGATTACACTGTTTAGTCTAATAACCTTTTTTAAACAAAAAAACAACATAACTCTTCATTAAAAATTGATTATCACATTATTCAATTGTTTGTTTAAATAAATACACCATGAAAATCGAAAATTCAAAGCGGTTAATTCAAATGAAATTTAGTAAAATCTAGTTTAGATCACTTAATCTATCTGTGATGATATTGACAGTTGAAATTTATTATGCCTAAATTTGTATAAACTAATTTATTTTTATTATAGATAATTGTTAATATTTATTTGAATGTAAACAATTTTAGCTACGAAGATGTTATGAGAAACTATTTATGATCTTGATATATATATTTATATTCGGTTTAATGAAGATCACTAAGTAATTTAGGTTAGGCAACCGTTGAAATACGATTGAGGAGATCAGTATGGCCATCAGACAAATCAAGAGCGGCAAACCAGCAGGACCAGACAACATTCCAGCAGAGGCAATGAAAGCAGATGTAGAAGCAACTGCGAAAATATTTCACAACCTCTTCAAGAAGATTTGAGATGAGGAACAAGTACCATCAGATTGGAAAGAAGGATGGCTGATCAAAATACCAAAGAAAGGCGATCTCAGCAAGTGTGAGAACTACAGAGGCATCACTCTTCTTTCAATACCAGGGAGAGTCTTCGACAGGGTATTGCCGAACAGAATGAAGGACTTCGTAGACGCCTAACTTCGAGATTAACAGACTGAATTTCGTACGGATCGGTCGTATCTCGACCAAAGTGCAACATTGGGGACCATTGTGGAACAATCAGTTGAACGGTACGCACCACTCTGCATCAACTTCATTGACTACGAGAAAGCATTCGATAATGTGGACAGAAAAACACTATGGCGTGTCAGAGAAGATAGTCAACATCATACGGAATTCTTATGATGGATTCAACTGCAAAATCGTACACGAAGGACAGCTAACAGACTCTCTCGAGGTGAAGACCGGTGTCAGGCAAGGTTGCTTACTCTCAGCCTTTCTCTTTCTCCTGGTCATCGACTGGATTATGAAGACGTCGACATCTGGAGGGAGGCACGGTATCCAGTGGACAGTTAGGACGCGGCTGGACGATCTGGACTTCGCAGATGACCTGGCTCTTCTATCTCTCACACAACAACAAATGCAAGAGAAGACGACCAGTGCAGCAGCCTCTGCAGCAGTAGGACTCAACATACATAAAGGAAAAAGCGAAATTCTCATATGCAACACAACATGAACCAACCAAATCACTCTTGGTGGAGATGCCTTGGAGGAGCAAAGCAAGGGCTGCATTTCTACAGTTGAAAAATATCTGGAACTCCAAACAAATTTCAACCAAAACCAAAATCAGGATTTTCAATACAAATGTCAAGACAGTTCTACTGTATGGAGCGGAAACATGGATAACTACGAAAAACATCATCCAGAAGACATAAGTGTTTATTAACAGTTGTCTACGCAAAATAGTTCGGATTCGTTGGCGAGACACCATCAACAACAACGTACTGTGGGAGAGAACAAACCAGATTGCAGTGGAGGGGGAAATCAGGAAGAAGCGGTGGAAGTAGATAGGACACACATTGCAGAAAGCACCTGAATGCATCACGAGACAAGCCCTTACATGGAAGCCTCAAGGTGAAAGGAAAAGAGGAAGGTCAAAGAACACATTATGTCGAGAAATAGAGAAAGATATGAGAGGAATGAAAAAACAATGGACAGAATTGGAGAGGGAAGCGCAGGACAGAGTTGGTTGGAGAAAACTGGTGGGCGGCCTATACTCCATTGGGGGTAACAGGCGTAAGTAAGTAACTGTTGAAATCCTGGAGGCATTGAGCAGCTATTTAATCCTAGTACAGAATAACTCGATGGTATGGTTATGTGCCATTAGATTCCTGCTCAGGGGTTTGAACATTTAGCGTTTGCACTACTGGGAACCGAATCTATCGTCTTAGGCTTCGTAAGCAAACGTTTATTCTCTCGACTGGTGGGTCGGCATCTCATAATCCACCATTTCGTAATACACCACCATCTTCCCCTTTTATCTTTAGTGAGTAACTCTTTCACACCTAACATGGTTGAATTCCAATGAACGCAGCTCTTCAGTAGAACTCCAGGATGTTTCTTTTGTAAGCTAGTCACTGTGTGGTGCGCGCTACTTATAAGTAGTAAATGACGCGAGTAAGAACGTAATGTCTGGCAGCAGAAGATGGAGGAAGATCAATAAAGGAAGAGCGGAAATACTATGGGATTTGTATGAAATGCATAAACAGTGAAATGTCAGACAATGGATTGATGTTTTGCAACAGGAACAGTCCAGTTCGATATGATGGATTGATATTTTGTAGATTAACGATTTACGATATGGTTTTTCTATTTTACCAATTAACTCTGTAATTTGAGATAAATGTTATTCGGTTGCCCTCACCTGTGTTCTCCTTCACTACAACTGTTGTGCAGAGGATATATATAAGTTATGGATTGTAGAGACTATTTGATTTCTACTGACATCACGAATTGATTGAAGTTAGATGACCTTTGCGAATCTGAAATTCCTAAATAGATTTGCTCTTGTTGTTTGGAGTTCCTCAAATATGTGTGCATCTACGATCACACCACACAGCGTCATACTAAGGCAAAAAATCTATTTGGGACCTTCAGATTTTCGAAAGTCATCTAACTTAGCCGAATTCGTGATTTCAATAAAATTCAACAGTATTACCAACGTCCGTACTAAAAATTTATTTTATATCGAAGATTGCTAAGAAAATCGGATGATATGCAAGTTATTGGAAACCGTTATGTTCGGAGGTATCTGAAATGTGAAGGTGATACGTGCTATAACCTCTCTCACTGGTTACTTGAGCAAAATGTCAAGAGTGAAGAAAAAGTCGATTCGAATATCGAGTACTCATGTATATATGTATAAATTCTTCCCCTTAAGAAAATAAATCCTTTTTTTTCTCCAGTGATTTTCGTTTGTACATTAGGACATTTCTGACTGTCATCAAGTAAACTTGTTCGGCCATTTCTGATTAGCTCTCTGTCTATATATATATATATATATATATATATATATATATATATATATATATATATATTTAAAATCAGGTAATGTTTCGTTACAGTTTGACACTTATCAGTAACAGGTACATGCTGAGGAACCTAAACTCCTTGTTACTTTTTAAAACAAATTCCATTCCTAAATGAACGGAATTCCTACTATGAAAGGTGTTTTTAGTTTGGCACTCTAACTTGTATATTTATATTGGAAACAAACCAATCATAACCCTTGAATTTGTCACTCTTAAACTTTTGCGTGAAAATCAATTATCATGTAGACAGAGCTATGGAAATATCTTTTTATACTGTTCAAAATTTTTCTGAATGATTTGGAGAAATTACTCTTTCTCATCACAAGATAAAAATGATAGTATTGAGTGTATCAGATCAACGATTCTGCTCATCTGGGTTGTATAAACGAAAGCTAACTCGACAATATCTCAACATCTCTTCTGTGAACACTCCATAATCCGGTTCTCACTAGAACTCGAAGAATCCCCTCACGTAGCTAGTCACCAGTAAGTACATCGTTCGATTTTTTAAACTGGAGTTATGGAGATCAGTGTTTTTACACACTGAAATCATCAAACGATCACTGTTAGACCACCATCAGAAACCTAGAAGGACTGGACGGCGTGACGTGACCAGTGGAGTCCAACCGCGTGGTGTGTAGGCAGTAACTACTGAAGACAAATGGTTGAAGTCCCGCTAAATCCCTAGATTGATCAGAGATTTATACATTAACATCGTCGAATGCCGGCCAATTGATCAAGAGGTTAGGCGTTTGAGTACAAGACAGAAGGTCTTCGTTTCGAATCCTGTGAGTAGCAGGATTCGTGGATGCGCACTGCTGATGACTCCCATGCCAAGACGAAACAGCCGTCCAGTGTTCTTAGGTTCCTAATGGTCATCTCACAATCATTGATTGATGATTTCAAAGTGTAGAAACATTGATCTCCATTCACAGCAATGATTTCGAACTTAGTGCTGTTATATGTTGTGGGTTAATGAGTCCTTTAGTTCAGTAATATATAAATAATTAGTATTATAAGGACAACTGTTAATTATTGTTGCTCACTGTATCCACAATTTGATCTGTTTTTCATTTTAATTAAGTCAATCACACCAGATCATACAACTTCGAAATTATAAATAACTGCGATCATGTATATGAATACTACTCACGAGTTTCATAATAAAACGAAATAGTTTTTCAGTATTCTTTGGATACTTAGATCGATTCCGATCTATGATAAGCAGAACTTTAAACTCTCAGATAGTCAATGTGTATGTGGAGTTAGTAGCTAAGGGGTTAACACAATGGAGTTCGAGGCATAAGTTAGTGAAATGAAGTTTCGAAATGAGATGCAGGTTCCTTTAGCCGACGAGTCCCAAACAGGACGAGACGCATGTCCTACACTTCACTGCTAGCCAGTATGCACCTCTGTTGAAAATACTTGTCCAAACAAGATACACATTTGTCAATGAGTCTGATGGATAGCAGTTCTAAGCATCAATGAGAAGATTCACACAACCGATACAAATGAAATATAATTGATATTCTCTTTATATACCATGCAATGCAATGTGAATTTCGCTTAGGTTTAAAGTTTTTATTTGTCAGGAAACCTGTAATTATAGAACATCCGTCTGTCTAACTTGTAAATTGACAGATTATCAAGGTAAATTAGTGAATAAATGAATATATTATTTTACATCAAAAATATTTAATAATCATTTTACAGATTTAGAAAAATTTGAAATCTATGTTAAATGTATAATACTGAGTTAAGAAAAAGAGACATAGTTGCGTGAATAAGTCTCGTTAACTGAGATAAGTAAATATTGACATTTCCAAGGCACTAATTATCACATTTCTAATAAGTAAATAAACAAGTTTTTATCTAATGCAAATTTTGAGTGAGTATTTATTCTTAGAAATGTCGACTTGACTTTCTATGGTTATAAACATACATTTTGTAAGTGTCAATACTAAGGTTCAACTTGAAAATTTTCAATGAATTAGATGTTTGGATTGATCCAAGACGTGTGTTCTGTGATCTTTCGCAGAATCGTCATCCAAATGTGCTTGCACCTGATTCGATGTTTATTCTAGGACTTCAATACAGTACCGTTCCCTACAAATACCATCAAATTTTGGTGAAAATTATCAATAGCTTGATATTCTAGATTGTTTCAAATTGAATTAAATCTCATTTTCATCACACAACTGAGTGTGCATTCGGACTTAGTAACATAATTATTACCTTTGAAGCAAACAGTATCGGATTCGAGTTCAAGGGCAGACATCAAATTCGGGGTGCAGAAACTTTTAACTTGAAAGTCCCAAATACAACAAAATATATCTTGAATTTCACTTATTCTATATCGAAAAGTTTCTGGTTATATCAGCCGTTATAACAATCTTCCAGAGTTTATTTAATCTTCGGCAGATGTTAGGTCATTGTGTGGTACGCGCTACTTATAAGTAGTATATGACGTGAGTAAACACGTAAGGTATGGTAGCAGAAGATGGGGGAAGATCAAGAAAGGAAGAAGAGCGGGAACACAATGGGATTTGTATGAAATAGCATGAATAGTGAAATGTCTGACAATGGATTAGATGTTTTGCAACAGGAACAGTCCAGTTCGATATGATGGATTGATATTTTGTAGATTAACGATTTACGATATGGTTTTTCTATTTTACCAATGAACTCTGTAATTTGAGATAAATGTTATTCGGTTGCCCTCACCTGTGTTCTCCTTCACTACAACTGTTGTGCAGAGGATATATATAAGTTATGGATTGTAGAGACTATTTGATTTCTACTGACATCACGAATTGATTGAAGTTAGATGACCTTTGCGAATCTGAAATTCCTAAATAGATTTGCTCTTGTTGTTTGGAGTTCCTCAAATATGTGTGCATCTACGATCACACCACACAGCGTCATACTAAGGCAAAAAATCTATTTGGGACCTTCAGATTTTCGAAAGTCATCTAACTTAGCCGAATTCGTGATTTCAATAAAATTCAACAGTATTACCAACGTCCGTACTAAAAATTTATTTTATGTCGAAGATTGCTAAGAAAATTGGATGATATGCGAGTTATTGGAAACAGTTATATTCGGAGGTATCTGAGATGTGAAGGTGATACGTGCTATAACCTCTCTCACTGGTTACTTGAGCAAAATGTCAAGAGTGAAGAAAAAGTCGATTCGAATATCGAGTACTCATGTATATATGTATAAATTCTTCCCCTTAAGAAAATAAATCCTTTTTTTTCTCCAGTGATTTTCGTTTGTACATTAGGACATTTCTGACTGTCATCAAGTAAACTTGTTCGGCCATTTCTGATTAGCTCTCTGTCTATATATATATATATATATATATATATATATATATATATATATATATATATATATATATTTAAAATCAGGTAATATTTCGTTACAGTCTGACACTTATCAGTAACAGGTACATGCTAAAGAACCTAAACTCCTTGTTACTTTTTAAAACAAATTCCATTCCTAAATGAACGGTATTCCTACTATGAAAGGTTTTAGTTTGGCACTCTAACTTGTATATGTACAGTGGAAACAAACCAATGATAACCCTTGAATTTGTCACTCTTAAACTTTTACGTGAAAATCAATTATCATGTAGATAAAGCGATGGAAATATCTTTTTATACTGTTCAAAATTTTTCTGAATGATTTGGCGAAATTACTCTTTCTCACTACAAGATAAAAATGTTAGTATTGAGTGTATCAGATCAATAATCCTGCTCATCTGGGTTGTATAAACGAAAGCTAACTCGTCAATATCTCAACATCTTTACTATGAACACTCCATAATCCGGTTCTCACTAGAACTCCGAGAATTCCCTCACTTAGCTAGTCACTAGTAAGTACATCGTACGATTTTTTCAATTCGAGTTATTGAGATCAGTGTTTTTACACACTGAAATCATCAAACGATCACTGTTAGACCACCATCAGAAACCTAGAAGGACTGAACGGCATGACGTGACCAGTGGACTCGAACCCTGTTGGATGTTGGCAGTAACTACTGAAGACAAAAAGGTGAGGTCACGATAAATCCCTAGATTGATCAGAGATTAACACATCAACATCGTCGGATGCCGGCCAATTAATCAAGAGGTTAGGCGTTTGAGTACAAGACAGAAGGTCTTCGGTTCGAATCCTGTGAGTATCAGGATTCGTGGATGCGCACTACTGATGACTCCCACACCAAGACGAAACAGCCGTCCAGTGCTCTTAGGTTTCTAATGGTCATCTCACAATGATTGATTGATGATTTAAAGTGTAGAAACATTGACCTCCATTCATAGCGATGATTTCGAACTTAGTGCTGTTATATGTTGTAGTGTAATGCGTCCTTTAATTCGGTAATATATCATTTAGTTAGTATAAGGACAACCGTTACATATTGTTGCTCACTGTATCCACAATTTGATCTGTTTTTCATTTTAATTAAGTCAATCACAGAAGGTCATAAAACTTTGAAATTATAAATTACTGCGATCATGGATATGAATACTACTTAAGAGTTTCATATTAAAACGAAATAGTTTTTCAGTATTCTTTGGATACTTAGATCGATTCCGATCTATGATAAGCAGAACTTTAAACTCTCAGATAGTCAATGTGTATGTGGAGTTAGTAGCTAAGGGGTTAACACAATGGAGTTCGAGGCATAAGTTAGTGAAATGAAGTTTCGAAATGAGATGCAGGTTCCTTTAGCCGACGAGTCCCAAACAGGACGAGACGCATGTCCTACACTTCACTGCTAGCCAGTATGCACCTCTGTTGAAAATACTTGTCCAAACAAGATACACATTTGTCAATGAGTCTGATGGATAGCAGTTCTAAGCATCAATGAGAAGATTCACACAACCGATACAAATGAAATATAATTGATATTCTCTTTATATACCATGCAATGCAATGTGAATTTCGCTTAGGTTTAAAGCTTTTACTTTGTCAGGAAACCTGTAATTATAGAACATCCGTCTGTCT
>CALYCR020001252.1:0-10537 GCA_944470395.2 Schistosoma turkestanicum
TTTAAATCTATGCATCTATCTTTTTTTTTCTTTAATAAATATTTCATACATTCAAACACACTTTCTCAATGTAAAAGATTCAGTTTTGAATTGAAAATCCGTTTAAAAAAACAATCAGCTTATAAATGTATAATGTATGTATGTATGTATGCATGTGTATATGTGCGTTCTACAATTTGCATTTTAGTTGAATAAAAAAAAACATCTTATGCTTTAATTTTCATGTCTCAATATTATTATGTGTCATTTATTGTTTTCATTATACTTACGCATAATATGTTTCGATCAATCATAGATAATATGTTTAAGATTAGTGGTTACTAGAAAAAAGTTATTTTTCTCACATGAATTGTACAGACAGTGGTGTGTATCGATAACTGGAGTTATCTACGAAGAGATAAATACATACATAGTTTAATGTTTATTTCATTATTTATTGTTTGATTAAAAAAAAAATGATTTTAAGCTAACATTACGTTGATGTTTTTTTTTACATATGTAATTTTTTCTTTTTTGAAAAATCCATCTCACAACTTATTCTCCTCTGGTTTTTCAAGTGTTTTGTTTATGTACAATTTTTCAGTGAATCTCAGTGTTGTAATTGATCAGTCGAAAATTTCAGTGATTGCGTATTTTACAAAATATCAATGAACGCTTACTACATTCAATAAGAATATCATCTGTATAGTATTTTACTTTGTTTAGTGTTCTGACGTACAATCTGTGAAAGCTCAAGTTTTAATTATGATGGCGTATATAAATTTTATGTTCTTTTATATAAATGTTCAAGCATACATATAAAAAGGCCTCCATTTTTTTAGGTTTTGCACGAACCACTTCTTGTATCATTTGATTTTTCTAATAACTAAACTTGACTACTACGTGCTGAGGGTATCTGGTGACATTTTTCGGGACAAGGCATCGTTGTTTCCAGTGAATTCCTTATATTCCGTTGTAATAACATGTTGGTAGTGCTGAGGTTTGGCTATGTGTGTTCAGACGCACCTATAATAATTCAGTCAGTGTTACCATCTTGAAATATTTATTTCACTGGTTTGGATATATTACAAATGTTGTCTCAGCTCATTCCACTTGATGCACAATTCTTCGAACCTGGAGTAGGATGGAAGAAAAATGGAAAAATAGTCATTCCATGACATGGTCTGGTTGTGTGGAGAAAAGCTGTGCTGAATTTCCATTTGTCGGCCTATGGTAACTTCCTGGTTAGTGCCTTACATAGGGTGAAACTTAATGGCTTGAGAAACCCGTGATCACTTATCATATTCTACAAGTAATAGTAATCATAAACGAAAAATCTTTGGTACTAAGTCTTTCTAAATACTTACATTTATCAGTGATCTGTTAACGAATATTTTATTATTTAATTTCTTATCATTATTTTACCTATTTTAGGTGAGTTGATGACTACTGCTAAATGGATAAGAAATCGTATTATAAAACATCCTGATTACAAAAATGATTCTTACATATCTTCTCAAATAAATTCTGACATTATAAAAGAATGTTGGGATGTTACTCAAGGTGTTATTCGACCACCTGAACTTCTACCTCAAGATTCAGTTATCATTGATTGTTCTTTACCTTGTAAATTATTGACAAACTTCACTGAATGTAAAGAATCAAAAAAGCATACTGTTACAGATCAGAATAATAGTCATTAACAAGCATTAGATTGTTAATGCTGTTGTTGTTGTTGCTGCTGCTGCTGTGATTATAATCACCAACCTTTTTTTTCCTGTACAGTTTATTTCATTAAATTGTACTACTTTTATTTTATGTTCTTTTTTTTAAAAAATTTGTTTTGTCGTATCGTATTCAGGGAAACGTAATAAGAATCGATTAAATACACCAAACATATATATATATATATATTTATAAATTTAGATTTACTACATCATGTTACCACAGATAATTTTTGAAATTTCAACACTATTATTATTATTATTATTATGTCTTGTTTGAATGACTTGTAATGATGATTTATTGTAAAGACTATACTTTATAATTGATATGGTTCTTATTATTTCCCATGCAATCAATTCTCTTAGTGAATTTGAACAAAGTATGAATGACAAATATTTATACAGTATGGTGAAATCTTTGCATTCTAATTGAAAGTCAATTCAATATGATATTTATTACGTATTAGTAATTTAAACCTATTATACTCAGATATTTTATTGAGTTGATTAGTTAAGTTTTCTCACAAAAACTTACTGTTGTATGTTTTTAATGGGAAAACTTTATAAATCGTATAATATATTTTTATTTGATGGGAACTATCTTACTTAGTTACTTACGCCTGTTGCCCCCAATGGAGCATAGGCCGCCGACCAGTGTTCTCCAGCCTACCTGTCATGTGTTTCCATTTCCAATAATGTCAAATTTTTGATCATTCTCCTCATATCTTTCTCTATTTCTTGACGTAATGTGTTCCTTGGCCTTGCTCTTTTCCTTTGACCCTGAGGGTTCCAATTGAGGGCTTGTCTTATGAAGCAGTTAGGTGCTTTCCGCAGTATGTCCTATCTACTGTCACCGCATCTTACTGATTTACTCTGCCATTAAAATCTGGTTTGTTCTATCCCACAATAAGCTGTTACTGATGGTGTCTGGTCAACGGATCCGAAGTATTTTGTGTAGAAAACCGTTAATAGATACTAGTATTCTCTGGACGATGGCTTCCGAAGTTCTCCAAGATCCCGCTCCATACAGTAGAACTGTCTTGACATTTGTATTGAAAATCGTGATTTTGGTTTTGGTTGAAAGTTGTTTGGAGTTCCAGATATTTTTCAACTGTAGAAATGCAGCCTTTGCTTCACCAGTCCGCGCCCTCACATCTGCATGGGATCCACCCTGATTGTCGATGATGCTGCCCAGATATGTAAAGGTGTTAACGTCCTCCAAGGCATATCCACCAAGAGTGATTTGGTTGGCGCATGTTGTGTTGTATGGGAGAATCTTGCTTATCAAATTGTGTTTGTTGAGACCTACTGCTACACTGGTCATCTTCTCTTGCATTTGTTGTTGCGTGTGCGATAGACGGGCCAGATAATCTGCGAAGTCCGTATCGTCCAGCTGCATCCTGGCTGTCCATTGGATACCGTGCTTTCCTCCAGATGTTGACGTCTTTAGAATCCAGTCGATCACCAGGAGAAAGAGTGAGAGTAAGCAATCTTGCCTGATACCGGTCTTCACATTGAACGAGTTTGTCAGCTGACTCCGTGCACGATGTTGCAGTTTAATCCATCACAAGAATTCCCTATAATATTGACTAGCTTAGGCACACTGTAGTGACGAAGAAGCTTCCATAGTGTTGTCCTGTCCACGCTATCGAATGCTTTCTCGTAGTCGATGAAGTTGATATACAGTGGTGAGTTCCATTCAATTGATTCTTCCACAATGATCCGTAATGTAGCATTTTGGTCAGTACGCGATCGATCCTTACGAAATCCGGCCTGTTGATCTCGAAGTTGGGCGTCTACGAAGTCCTTCATTCTGTTTAACAATACCCTGTTGAAGACTTTGCCTGGTATTGAAAGAAGAGTGATGCCTCTGTAGTTCTCACACTTGCTGAGATCGCCTTTCTTTGGCATTTTGATCAAGTATCCTTCTTTCCAATCTGATGGTACTTGTTCCTCATCCAAAATCTTCTTGAAGAGGATGTGAAATATTTTCGCAGTTGGTTCCACATCTGCTTTCATTGCCTCTGCTGGAACGTTGCCTGGTCCTGCTGCTTTGCCGCTCTTGATTTGTCTGATGGCCATACTGATGTCTTCAATTGTAGGTGCGCCAATATTAATTGGGAGGTCCGTAGATGCTGCTTCGATGTTGGGTGTGTTCAGTGGAGCTGGTCGATTCAAGAGTTCCTTAAAGTGCTCTACCCACCTATTTCACTGTTGCTGATTACTTTGCCTTCGTGGCTTTTCACTGGTTTACGATAGTTTCCGGCCAGCTTCTTTGTTGTTTCGTACAATTGTCTCAGCCTTCTCTTGCAGCCTTTTCCGCCGTTATTGCTAGATCTTCCACATATTTTCGTTTGTCAGCTCTGAGGCTCTTCTTCACTTCCCTGTTTGCTTCTGTGTGTGCAGCTTTGTGCGGTAACTTTCTCTGCTCTTGTTCGGCTGACATTGATTGCTGCCTTCTTGTTCCTCCTTTCTTCAATTTTTGCAAAAGTACCAACAGAGATCCATTCCTTGTGATGGTACTTCTTGTGACCCAGAACTTCGTGACATGTTGAAGTGATTGCCTCCTTGATCCCTTTCCAATTGTTCTCCAATGTTGCTTCCTCTCCATTGAGTATATTGTGCAAGGCCTGGAACCTATTGGTGAGGGCTATCTTGAATTCGTTGAGTTTTACGGTATCCCGAACAAAGGCTGTATCAAACGTCTGTGAGAATGTCTGCCCCGTTGTTCAGTGTTTCTTGGGATTCAGTTCCATTTTGGCGACCAGCAAGTGATGATCTGAGGCTATATCTGTTCCTCTCTCGGTTCTCATGTTCTCCATGGTCCTTCGAAACTTTTTATCGATACGGATATAGTCGATTTGGTTATGAGAAGTGATCCGGTGAAATTTATGTAGCTTAGTGTATGCGTTTGTATGGGAATATTGTGCCACCGATAACCAGTTTGTTGAAGGCAGATAGGTTTGCAAATCTTTCACCGTTTTCGTTCCTTTCTCCCAGTCCTATAATGTCTTCATATCAAGCGTTGGCATTTAGGTCTCCCACCAGAATGGTCAAACCCTGTGGTGAACATCTGTCGGCGTAGCATTTCGTAGAATTGATCTTTAACGTCGTCATTTTAGTCATTAGATGACGTTCACTGTGGTTTGATGATCTTGGGTCCATGAGATTCCCATCCTCTAAGTGCCTTTTGTGCTTGCTAGGACAGCACCAGTGCTACTCCTTGTGTGTGTGGGGGCATTTCCTCCATGGTCGCAGAATAACAGCAGCTCTCCCGAAGCTAGTCTCAGTTGCCCAACTTGCGTCCCATGTTTCACTGATTCAAAGCACCTCCAGGTTGTATCTTTTCATTTCTGAAGTAACTGAGTAGTCTTCCGGTCTCCCACAATGTTCGAAAGTTCCATGTACCTAAAACAATTGTTTGTCTGGTTGTCAGAAGGGGCATCGGCCTCGTGACTTCCGAAGAAACTTGGCTTTCATCATGGGACGTCATGACTCTTCTGAATGAAGACCTAACTCCTGGGGCAGTGTTAAAATGGTTTGAATTAAGTTTTCTGGTTAGCGTCTTTTTAGCGAGTTAGTTTTTTTGTGAGATGTGGTCGCCAACTCAATGCCGAACCCTCCTCCTCTGCCCGGGCTTGGAACCGGCATTGGCCCCAGAGGGGTTCCAGGCGGAGTTCACTTATCTTGCTTCGATTGTAATATGGTGGTATAACTCACTAGTCAATGTATTTCAGCTTCAGACAACTACTTGTTGGCTTGTAGCTTATTGTACTATTTCACACTTTAGTAATTCAGTAGAACAATACGGCTTTATTGTGATTATTAGTTTGTATTAGTTACTAGTAATTTAGTAAAAATACATCTAAATCTCGCATTTGCAGGATTTTTGAATCCTTACTTTTTCGTGTCACTTTTTATGACGTTACATGTTACAGTTTATAATCAGTTTTTGAAGAAACCTTAGAAGAAACCGAATCTTACTTGATAGCAAAACTCTGCAAGAGATGCAAGCCTTTACGCACCTTGGCAGTATCATTGTAATTATACAGAAATCTGACGCAAGTCTCTGAAAAACTGTCAAAGGAAGAGTCGAATACCTAAAATTAATAAGTATCTAAAATCCATGAAGACTGTCACCTAAGACCGAAGTCAGAATCTTTAACAATAAAATTAAAATAGTTCTATTATACTGTGCTGAAACATAAAGAACTATCACAACCATCATCAAATAGATACAGGTATATGTTAACAACTGTTCAAACATAGTGCCTCGAACTGATTGTCCAGATACCATTAAAATTGATGTATTCTGTCAGAGAACAAACCATTTGATAGGAAATAAAAGAAAGGTGCTGGAGGTGGATAGGATACACTTTACGTGGTCCAATAAATTGCCATACAAAACAAGATCTAATTTGGAACATGAAAGTAATAGAAGGAGGGAGGATCAAAAGACACGGAGACTGAATATCATGCTGAAGTGTTTGTACGAAACAAATGCTCCCGGAAAATACATGGCTTTTTGGTTGATATAGCCTACTTGGTAGATAGTCAATCGAAATTAGCAGCTCACTGTCAGTACATCTGTACATTAATTGCCAACTCAACAAAACAGTCTGAAGCTTATCAGTGCAAAAATATCTTACATCTCTTAGATGTTGAAAAAATTTACTAATGCGCCTGTCCTATGTTTTTAAGCAGTCCCATCTCGTTACTTTGTAAATCTTGAAAATGTACTATAATTTCCAATATTTTATCGGCAAACAGGGTATTCACTAAACAGCTGACAAGTTGGATGTACATATGGAGAAACTACAGGAAAAATAGGATTTTTTTAACTAGCAAAAAGTTACAAGTCATGTTTCTAGCTATTCGGTGAATTAGCTTAATTACAGTTTGCTTTTGTAGGACGTAAAAATGATCTAATTTGGTGGGGTGGTTACATTACAAAAATCCCGTGACTTTTAAAATATTTGTCTCATATTACAGTATCGTTTAGAAGAAAATAACTATGTTCTTGTACGAGAACGCTTATTATCGGATGGAAGTTGACAAGAAGAGCAGTTTGAACATTAGGTGTGTAAAATTTTTCGGAATGAAACGTATTCTGTCACAGGTTAAAGGATTTCTGCAATGTTATACGTTTAAAATGTCAACTCGTGCTGTCGTTCGATTACACGTTCATCAGTCCCATCTGAAGATTATGAATGGCTAACTTATTGTCAGGAATAACCAGAGAAGTCAGGAAACTAAACTATAATTCGAACTCTTCAAAATCTTTGGTTCATTGTTATGTATTTAAAATCTGATGACTTTATCGTCGAGTATTTTCTTTTGAAGATTCATTGATGTTATATTTCAGGAAACGAGAGATTAAGCCTCTTTAGTTTGCTTCCAGACGGCGTTTACTGAGAAATGAATTATAAAATGATATGTTTTCGTGAAATATTTTTAGACACTTCACTCATAGTTCCTTTTATGTACATTTCTAAATAATCTGACAGTCTGTAGTTTGCTTACCCCTTTAGTTACAGTTTATATGGCGTGATAATGATTGAATATAACTCAAACTTAATAACAGAAAGTAGTATCAACAAATAATGAATAAAGAATGCATAGAAAACTTACTTCCATTTTCTGGTTTGCCAAGAGTACATCACTTGCTGAGTCTGAGTGAACATCATATCAAAGCTCTCTCTTAAAGTTAGTTCATTTTAAGCACTGCTTCTGTATTTTCTATAAAAACTTATGGATGAGTTGTTATTATTAAATCATAGTCATTTCCAAAATATCGCTAATTTGTAGCTGGCGACCATCTAAATACATGAGCTATGACATGATGAAGATGAAAATCAAAGTTTGGTTCCCATCTAAATTTGTAATATTTTAGGATGGGGAAAAATTCTAAAAAAAAATGTAGATAGGTACAAAACTCCTAAATTGTTTCCATTTTAATGCTAAAATATTTTCTTGTTTTTGCTTATTTAATAGCGAATATTTTTAACGGAAGTAAAGACTCCACGGATTGCATAAGCTATTTGGGGTTATATCTACAGGGATTTTTATTCCAACATTTAATTAATTCAGTCCTGTTTTAATTTATTCGAATGAAAGTTAGGAAAATAGAAGAAAAAATCCTAAAAGAACTGCTCAGTGTAATTTTGTAAAAACTAATTTTTGTAAAAACCCATTGAAATCAGTAATATAAACTGCATAGATAAATACTTCTGGAATTGGTTACAGTATAGGGTATACAACAGCTTGTAAAGTATTTGTGTCATATGATTCGAACAACTTAATCAAACATATTCTTGTCAAGGCTTTTTATAAGAACATCAACTCAGAATAATTAGGTGAAATTTAAAAAAAAAAACATTAACTGAGATTTGTAAATAAAGGAGAGAAAAAATTAATGTGGAGAGAACAGGACATTGTCACGACAGCCAAGGTCATAAGCTATCTCAAAGATTATCAAGACAAGTTATTTCTACACACCCATATGGGGGTTCGAATTCGCAAATAGCAAAGGCTTCTTTAAGCTTAGGAATTACTGCCTGACAATTTCTAAATAAAGTTTTGAAAGCTGTATCAATTCCATGACGTTTCAATTGTGTTTTGTTATCAATGAACACGGTCCCCGAATCATTGTCTTGTCGTTATTCAATTAAAATTTATGAAAGGGACCGATTGTTTTATATGCTAATAAATTCCAATAATAATGAAGGTTGTAATGTTACCAAAATCAAACACAAACGGAGTGACGACAGCCGTTATTTCCTCATGATTAAAACGAATCCAGTTACTGAATTATAATAAGTAGTATAACGAAATTTGAAGAAGGTAATCAAATGGAACAATACTAGGTGGTAATATATATATATATATGCGAATAGCTCAGTGGTAACGTCTCTAACGGTGACACAGGATAGAATCCAACAAGGGGTATCAGTTTGCTTGCAATGGCACAGGTGAATCCATTATCTGTCCTCTTGAATTCCACTTATCGAATCACATCTTCGATCCCTAATATTTTCGATTACTGCTGCTCCTAGTTTTCTTCCAACCTACGCCTACACCAAAAAACATCGCTCGTCGATCCAGTCGGTGGTTAAGCATACATGACATATGTCCAAACTACCTCAACTGATGAACATCCACTACTTTATCAATTAATCTGCCATCTTTAACCAGTAAGCCTTCCCTGACACCACCATTGCTTACTCGATTGTTCAAGTATATACGAACTATGCTTCCAAGGCACCGACGTTTGAATACTGGTAATCTACGAATATCTTCTATTCTTATTGGCCACGTTTCACACCTGTATAATGGGATGGAGCAAACTGCTGTGCAGTTGTGTTGATGACAACCATTAAAATAGGCATTATGGCAATAGGTAAGCACGGAAAATCGGTACAGATGTGTATTACATATTTCCAACCACTGTCTACCATGTTACGCGGTTATGGCTAGTGTATGAGTAAGTTGGGAAGAAGCTAGAAGTGGGTAAGTGCAAACTGAGCATCAACCCATGAAGTCAGTAGCCTTTGGACTAATCTGTGTTAGTAGACTCAGACCACTTGCCTGAATTTTGTGTGATCATCGTAAGCAACGGTTGGAGACGGCTAAAGTAGTTCGCGATAGCGCAGGTGCATTCGCTATTGATCTGTAATCCCAAACTTATCTTACATTTATTTAATCCATGAATTCACTTTTTCTTTTCGAACTTTGCTATTTATACCATCAAAATAGTTTTAAGCCACCTATAGTTACACAGTGAATTATCTATCGTATGTATAATCATCCTGAAGATGTTCATGTGGAGGAAAGTGTTAGAGAGAAATCTTTCATAAATTAAAGTAGCAGTCACAGTTTCTCATGAGTATTTTCACTAGATTTATTACTTGGTTTATTCTAGTGGATGTACATTTTATTCAGCCAAATGTCACATTCGATCTCTTCTTTTCATCAGCTAGTGTGTAAATAAAGTTTGTTTTATCGGAAATATTAATCAAATTGACTGGGAAGTAGTTCGTAAAATAATGTGAGTTATTCATAGGTGAAACTATCGTCTACTGAAACGATGACGAAGAATGTTATTCATATTACTAACTGGAGTATAATGTACATTAAACAGTTTACGATAGGCGAGCGGAAAGCTTAATTTTCCAAGTTCGTGACTGATCATAAAAAATATGATGGGAATGTTGAAATGATATTGTTTAAATACAAAGAATATCAACCATTAATTAACTGTTTACACTTTTATATAACTGAATTTAGGGGAAAAAATTGGAATTTGAAATTAAACATTCAGCTATGAACAATAAAGCATTTACATTTAAATGATAAATTGTAGCAAACGTATAAGTCGATCAGTTTGAGTTTTAACTAAAAAACTAGATATCTCAAGGGAAACAAAACAAAGACCGCCTATCTTATTCATGTATTATGCCAAAAACTAAATAATGTACAGGGATTTTTGTTTAATGTTTTACATCTAAAAACTATCTAATACATGTACACAACGAGGACATAAGCTTTCTTTGAAATTGTTATTTGTGTACCTGTGACAACGTTGACATTTGATGATTTGATTTCCTAATGGAAATGTCACTGACACTTGCATATTGTTTATATTGAAGGTATAACATCCAACTGTATCAGTAACTTTATCTTCATATGATCCAAATGACCACGAGGTTGAAGAAGCCCGAAGTATAGAGCATAAATCAGATGATGCAGAAATACATGATTCCAAAGGCTGGAGAGCCTGAAAAATAGGAAGTGCTTATAAGAAAATGAACTATTTAAAAATCAGTTTACTAGGA
>CALYCR020001253.1:0-10528 GCA_944470395.2 Schistosoma turkestanicum
ACTTTGTCCCTTGATAATCCACCTTGGGTTCCGCATAGTTTGAAACTTATTTTTAGGGAATTCAGAATGAAATGTTTTAGTTCTAGGATGCGTCCCATAGGGTTCAATGAACTTACCTATATCAATCTTGCCTCTGTGTTAATGAAGTATTGCTCCGTAAACTGATGTACAATTGTACAGACTTGCACGACCGACTGACTGTTCTTTATAATTTCTATTACGCATTTTTAAGTACTGTTCAATATTTGAACTTCCTAGTGATTTGCTTGTGTATGATATCGTTTGAGTAATGCAGTGATTCAAAAGAACATGCCATTGCATTTCCGTCACTCACAAGTTTCAATGACAGATTTTTTGATAAGAAGTCTGGTGTAGAACCGATTTTAAAGGTTTTGTTTTTGGAAAATCCCTCCATGTATATATATTTGTGTTATGATCTGACTGACTCTTCCTGTTCAATAATTCGGTACTTTATTTGATTCCATTTTGGGATTCTATCATTTGTATCTTGTTATTATTTCTATATCTTGTACTTATACTGAAGTTTCTATGTTTCCTTCTGAACTATATATGTGTTGTTTAAAATTGATACTAAATATGGCTACAGCCATTTTTGGATTTGATACTCTAACAGCAGCTCGTTAAAACTAACTGGAAGCACTTATTCTTCAAGTATCGGAACTTATCGTTGTGATTAGGAACTCGAAGTTGTAATATTGTTTTGTTAATTGTCTGCATTTCCCTTTTTGATTAAAAATAGAACCGTTCTTTCCCAGATTTGTCATTTTTGGACTTGGACTGGGCGAAACGCGTGTGAACCTACACCTTTTGGATTCAGAGCTCACTGCGAGAGTAATAAATATTTCTACATATAGGGTTTGCATTATTCTGAGAGAAACTTTCCGGTTGTTCTGAAGTGGTCCTAGTAGAGTTTTTCTTACATGTGTTCTAAAGTGAACATTGAAGACAGAATCATGTGTCGAAATCTATCTTTTGTTATTGCTATTGATGATGCTAGGTCTTTAGGTAAATTTGATTCCATTTGCGCATCAACCATGACTCATTCTAGAAAATATATTAGTTTGCAAAGATCGGTGTTGGTACTTCTGCAAATGGTTGAACCAGCTCAGGTTTTAAATGTTATTTAGGCCACCAACTTGTCTCGCACTGTATTTTGAATTTTTGTTCAGTATGGTATTGTTGCTGAGTAAATAGATTTCATTTACCTTAGAACTCGTTTTCGTTTTTCCTATTTCCTTTAAAGCTAGCTGCAATATAGCGACATAACTTGATGTCATCTACATCATTAACTAAAGGTGCCTATTTTACAGATAATCCACAAGTTTGCGAAAACTTCACTGGGACATGTTTTTCACCTGACAAACCATGCGCATAAACTATGATCGTCAATACTGCTATGTATCAATGAATATTCAAACAATGATGACTTCCAAAACTGATTTGCTGATTGTCACGTCCATTTTCTGACTTTTAAATTAGGCAATTAGACTTTCGGTAAAAACGTTAAATATTATCATTCGATTTACTATTCCTGTTTTGTTTGCAGTACATTTTTACGGCCTCCGTTTACAGTCACTTATTGGCTTTATCGTAGATACCTAGTTTCATTTCATGGTGTGGTTAAATTTCATCTGACTGTCCATACGCTACATTCCTATGAATTATAAAAACAGTTGTTAGTAGATTTTTTTCTAGTTTTTGAACACAAGGGTAGGGAACAAAAAGTTGGAGAATATACAGTTAAAAGGGATGCAGCTGCTGATATAAGGTTGATAGTGCCAGGAACTACTGTTTAAGTAGTTCTGAAAATTATCTTATTCTGCACACTTCTTCGTGGGAAAATTTCATAGCATAGCCTGCATTACTATCTTTTCCACCCTTTCGTGAACTTAAAAATAAATTACCAGTTAAAAAATTTCATGTCATAAAACTAATCAATCTACAGTCGACACTCCAGGTGGTAAAACCAAATAAAGTATAATTAGCGAACATATGCCATTCCACATACATATATGATTGAGACTTACTTTGTTGCAGCTTCAAATACCATGTGTGATATAAAAATAGCTCTTCAAAAAATAAAAAAATGTTTCATAGGTATATTGGTCATAGTTGACAATGCCCAAAACAAACTTACCTAACTTATCTGTTAGATGACTATAGTAACCTGAATATGCATTGAGTCTAAAAGGACGAAATGACGATTAAACAACTTTCCTCAGAGTTGGTAAAGTGGTTAATTTCTTTTCCAATGACCATAGTGCTAAACGTGCCAGATGAAATTACAATAAGCATAGCTAAGCACTTCATACCACATACCTGTAACATGAATAATGTTAAAGTGTAAAAATTGTCGAATTCAGTTCAATATCAAAAAATGGGTCTGAACTGGTGTCCAACGCAGCCACGTGAGGCTGCATTTTGACCTGGACACTATTCCAATCTCTGAACCCGATACTATCTTGAATTAAGATACTCAAATGATCTAGCTCTTTTGGAACATCCAGCTTGAAGGCACGTAAACTTGTGTGTTGAATGGTTCGAATTATTTACAGAACTCCCACCCAGTCGGGAGGCATTTTTTATTGTCCACCTACTATCTAGACTTGTCTTAGAAACTATTAGAGGACCATGAATATATTGCACTTAAAATAGCATTCATGCCGATATCAGCAAATGATAACACATTATTCCCATCCCTCCACTTAATATAGAAGGTCATTCCTTCATTCTCCCACGCCTAACATTCCGAGGTTTTTGTATTGTGAAGTCACATTTTTTCTTCCATAAACACACACATCACTTTTAGTTTTTACTGCTAATAGACAGATTAATTACAAAACCATTAGATGCTGATGATGACAAGAAACTCAAACTACATCGAATCATTGTGTTCCTTTTAGTTCAGGTGTTACCAGTTTAAGAAACGTTTATTTACCCAATTTATTAAGATTCAAACATCTTGCCTCCATACTTACTTATCGCCTCGCTCACAAATTTTCGGCATGATTTTTATACATATTCCTTGATTAGTTACCCATCCTTCCCTTCTCCAGAATACCTATTACTTGACCTGCATCTTAAAATTCACACCACCAGCTAACTTAATGTCACTGTGAGGTGGTAGGTACATATATAACCGAATGTGCTGAAGCTTAGGCTGTCCGGTTAACTTTTTACATGGAGCTAGTAGAGGCAGTGTATTTTGAATATGTGTGCAAAAAGTAAAGCTTAAACTAAAACATAAACCACAGAGTGAAGAGAGTTTAAAGTCACTAAACGGTGAAGGAAAGAGCATCTGACCAGCGAAAATGATGGCGGGAAGATAATCTCAATGAACCCATATCTGTGGTGCAGAAAATTTGTTCACTCAATCTAGCAGGATGTAACTAAACTATGGCAAAACCTCAAACTGCCTGATGTGTTCATTTTAAAGAACAATTTTTAGCAGGTGGACTGGGAAGTCCACTCTCAACTCCACGTGACCACTCACCGCGATTTCTGAACAAACAAAATCTTACGTGCTACGAATCAGTCTGTTTCGCAAACAGTCTTTAGAGGATATAAGCAACATACTGTTATAAATAACCTCGCTTTTTATGTGCTAAAGCGTAAGAGGCAAAATTAGGCCGTATCTGAACGAGCTAGTAGCGACAGCATACATGGAGAGTTCAAACTAACAAGGAACTATTCTATAAAAGGGTTGAGACAAGATAAGCAGTCATATCAAGTCTTGCCAGTCGACAAATTTGTCTCAGATCCGAAGAGCTTATCCTGTTATAGAGCCTCTTCGACAAGCGAAAGTCATAGTGTCCCAGTTTCAAAAGTTTTACCACCTAAACATGGACACTTATGACCCAAAAATGGCCCATTCTGTTAAAGTAAAAGAAGACTCTTCAATCTCAGCAACGCCGCTTGGTGCGAATTTTCTACATTTGCTAGATTAAGACCGGGTCCCGAAAAATTAGAAGGCAGCGCCTTTCACACCAGTTTGCAGAGGCGACCGGAAACATGAGACTTCAGCTACCGCTCAGTTGCATTCTAGGAGGCATAAGAGTGGATCATTTCGTAAGTCCATTGGATAAGGTACAGTGGAGTAAGTCAAATCTTTGGACAATGTGAAAGGTGGTTTGTCAAAAGGACCAGGCATAAATGTATCACAGCTAGAAGGGGAAGACAGCGGCAAAGATCGATTGTCATCGACTACATTACAGAATGCAAAGCATGACTTGAAGGAGGGGGAAATATCGCCCTCAACAGCTGGAGGTAGAAAAACAACTCTGTTGAGGGGGTGAGCGTTAAAAAAGGGTTAGGTACATGTTTTGGAGAGACTGAAGAATTGCAAAAGGTATTTTGTCTAGGGTGGTGTCTAGGAACATTAGGCGGATGCCCAAGCAGGCTAGTGTTATGAGTTATCTCAGCAACTCTAGGCATCCTAGTCTTTTTGTACGCAATCAAGGGTAAAGGCTTTGGGTTAGGAACGGGGAGGCGCCTACGGTTAGAGTTTAGGGAGGTATTTATGGTATGAGTGCCCGTATTCTCAGGAGTCCTAGGGTTTAATTTTAGAAGTATAGTAGCGTCCCGAGTAGGAGAGGTAGGGGGCAGGCATTGTTGTTTATTAGGTATGTTAAGTACTGCAGACTGACGGTTAGGGCGAGTAGCACGTCTCATGTGGTAATTTCGAACCACTAGGTCTGTCCCTTTATCTTTAGGACAATGTTTATGTATTACAGAAGTGCGATTGACCTGTGGTTTACATGTACATGGGCTTTTGACTACGGGACAAGTTGCAGCACTTTTGTTCAGGGGACAGGTCTTCGGACTGGTAGTCACTTTGGATCTGTTCTCCGTTTTAGGAGGGGTGGAGTTAGGTATTGTAGGGTTAATGTGACATTCGTGATTGTCGCTGTTACTAGTGCACGAATCGGCCGGCATAGTTGAAAGGCCATTGGTAATACGGCGTTGTATAGTAGTTCTATCCCTGAAAATTCTAATCTTCTTAAACAAAGGAATGTGTCTAAGCAGTGACTGACTATTAATAAAGTGATTGGATTCGATGACAGTACTAAAGTGAAGAAGAATGGGACAGGAAAATTTAGTCTGAATTTTACGAAGCCTGCGTGCTACACACCAAGAGCCGGACAATCCACACTCTTTAAGGAGAGTGTTTTTAACAGAATTGAGGCTAGCACTGTCAGGTACGTTATAAACAATGGCATTCTGCATGCACTGAAGTCTTTTTAACACTTCAGAGGATATGTGGTCAATTACCATTTCCGTTTTTTTAATGGTATCGAGATCAGGATTTTCTGGAACACTGACCAGGTATTTGTAAGGTAGTAAATCCTGAATGGATTGGTTGATATCGAATGCACTTAAGGTGTCCCCAGAACTAATAGTGGGGAATCTATTGGAGTTCAGTTCATAGCTGTTAAGGCGAATAGGATGATGAACAGACTTGCTACAAGTGTTTTGCGGTTGCTCAGTCTGCGTAAAGTCATCCGGAGTAATGAACATATCAGAAAGTGAACAGTCCAGATCAACAGTACTGGATTTCCTATGGCAAAAAGGCCTAGGGACATTTTTCGGATTGCTATGAATTTGATCCGCTTGCGGGCTCGTCAAATGTTTAAGACCAGCCACACTTTCTAACAAGTGCTCACAGGAATCTATTTCAGATGAAGCACAAGAAGTAGTGGATGGTGTCGAGTCACTCGGAAGGAGGTGAGTTGTGATTATATCAATGAGCGGGATACAAGGTAAAGAGATGTCGTTTACAAGTTCACGGTAAGATTCTATTAAGCCAGTGGGTAGGTCAGAATAAGATACGGATGGAGCACGAAAAAGATAATACACGTGAAAAAAGGTACAACCTTCAAAGTACGCGCCGTACGCAGTTTTTTGTGGGAACTTATTAAAATCTTTCTTTAAGTCGAAGAACAGAAATGATACTAGAATCCCATTTTTGCTTTTGTGTGATATCAATGAGATAATCTAGCAGGCATGTATCTCATGAACTAGACCTCAAGTACCCATGCTGATTGTCATTACGTAGGTAATGTTTTAAAACTGCCTTTACTACGTTTTCCGTCACCCTAGATACTAAGCAGGTTACGTTTATGGGTAGATACTTTTCAAAATTCGCTGCAGGCTCATGATAAATTACGGGGATGATGTGTGTAATCTTCCAGTTTTTGGGTAACATTCTGTAGAGAGTGATGTGGTAAATGGCTTAAGTAGAATAACACGCAGATCATTGCTTCCATTGTTCAGCATGCTAGCTAGGATGTCATCTGGCCCTTCAATATGAGAGTTCTGAAGTGTACTAATAATCATAGAAATATCTTGTTCTCTGACGTCTATACTGGTGATTTCACAGGAAGGCATTGAGCTGGCTGCGGATCGCTACCTGGGACATTTTTTCAACCTATGTTGATAAGGCATATATTAAAAAAATGTCCCACTACGCTAAAGTAATTGAGCGTATAAAGAGTAAAAGAGTTGTTATGACGTGCATGGGCGTGATATCAGTTTGAAGTCAGGGAACGGTTGTTCGACTGCCCGTTTTGTATAGGTTTTGTATAGGGTTAGGTGGAGGCATATTTAATAAGTTACTGAAGTTTCCGTGAATGATTGTTAGCCAGGGGGAAAGGTGAGAACGTTACCTTTTCGTAATACAAACGGAATTTAGGAGAAGCTACTAATGTTGTGAGATTAAATGGAGAAAAAGTTTCAACTACATTTGTTCAAAATAATGTGATAAGAATCACATTTGAAAGACAATAAAGGTAATCAAATATCAATTTGTAGGCGTTGTACATATTTACTGGAGATATAATTAGTATGAGAAGTCAACTAATTTCACTAAGTGTAAAGCCAGGCTTTGTGTTTTCAGTGAGATGCTGTGGAAGCGTAGGTATGAAATTTATTCAGAGGAAAAAATGAAAAATGGCGAGTTAAGAAAAGAGGAAAGTGTCTAAAGTGTCAGCAGGTCAGTCAAAAAAGTAAATGGAATATTGACGTCGTAAGCAAAACGATCACTTTAAATGTGCTTCGGTGAGCACATGTACATTTATGTGACAACAAATAACGTACGACTTTATATTAGTATAAGAGCTATAGTATATAAAGATAATGTCGTCCAATGCTTTTACGAAGAGAACGCATTTGGTGAAACGAAAACATCTATTGTTGTACACAACTGTAGTAATAATTGTGTTATTGTACTCCATTTGTTTAACTGTACTAAAATCCACTACTCACCCACTTAACGTGTTGCTAACGCTGCTCGGTTGTCTCGGTGGTTTTCTGTTTTTCAATTTTTGTCTTGATATCTTTTCGATATCACGAGACCATCAATTATTACACCTCGTCCTCCAATCACAGCCTACCTTTCGATATTCGGCTTTAACGGAATTTAACTTGATTATCTCGCGATTAGTAGTCTCAATCGGCTACAGTACAATGAAATTCATTATAAAGAGCAGATTGAGGTCAGAGAATACCGGTTTGTGATGGTCACATTTTAGCGGGTCTCTGATGGACTCTAATGTGGACGAATGATCGAGTGTGATTTGAAATAAATCTTCCTGTGCATTATCGTATATCATATTTGGTCAAATCCCGTTCGTGAGACGGCAGTAGTAAGAAGCGAATACGATGTTAGGGACTGATCTATTTTATGCATTCATTTATGCGACAGACTTGAGAATGGGAAGTGTACAGGCTTGTCGCCAAACCACCAATTTACTTAGCAGGTTGCAAGATGTTCGAGGTTCGACCAGCTAATCGGTATGTCGAAAGTATCTGTCACACAACAATCATAGCGCCACCACTGCGAAGAGTGACTCAAAATACAGTGATGTTATATGAACTGGCTTCGTTACATACAATGGATACGAGATTGTGCTGCCTGCACTGTTTATCGAGAACGATATGTTGATTCACTCGTCTAATACAGTGAGTTCCAGAACTTTTCTTTTGACGTAGCTCTTCATGTTGCGTTATGATCGACGTCGGGAATTCTCGGTAATCGTCGGTAATCGTTTGGTATTCTCAGACCATCACGTCAAGGTCACCATTGTTGTGACAACGATTAATGTTCTATAGTAACGGTCGTGAAGACGAAGATATACGCAATTTAGAAGATAAAGAAATTCGGACGCCACACTATAAACGTGAAGATAAAGTGATTGAGAAAAGTCAGTCCACTTCAGGAAGAGCAGTCAATCGTTGTTGTGGTGATATGTATAACCTTACGTGGACTCTGAGTACTTACACGAAAAAAGGGAAAGTATTAGTTCAAAATCTTCTTTCATCAATTATACTTTGACATATAGGAAGATGCAATATGCCAACTGACAACTTATAGATGTTCACGCAAGCGAAGAAGAAGCGGGCGTCCACTTTGCCTGATGTAGTGCTTCTTGTAATTAGAAGCTGATTTTCTAGTATTGCTTTTGTCGACCTGACCGTTGCATTGCTGTGATTTCACTGGGTTATGTGTCACACCTATTCCAAACAACCTCAGTAATCTCGTTAAGATTCCAGATGTCTTTTATATATGTTAGGATGACCCATTTGTTGTTTTCTGTACTTTATTTCATTTTCGCTAAGCAGTTGGGTTTTTTTGAACAAGCTGTATGAACAGCCATTCCTTCCAAATAAAGTCACCAGATATTCACCTTCATTCTTCTGTGCAATCTCACGATCTTGAATATATCTTGTACGTGTTGGTCACAAGATTACTGGAAACTCAAACGTATCAGGAGCCAAAACATACGAATGAAGTTCTCAACTGCAACACACGATAATTCACAAAATCATCTGCGAAGATGACTATTTCTGGACGGAGCAAAAAGATAAGACAGGTTAACTCCACATTTGTTAATCAAGGTAAGGGATACGGAAATAAGGATAGGTGGTGTTTTATGATGACTTACTTACTTACGCCTGTTATCACCAATGGAGCATAGGCTGCTCACCAGTTTTCTCCGAACAACTCTGTCCTGGGCTACCCTCTCCAGTTCTGTCCAATGTTTGTTCATTCCTTCCATATCTTTCTCTATTTCTCGGCGTAATCTATTCTTTGGCCTTCCTCTTTTCCTTTTGCCTTGAGGGTTCCATGTGAGGGCTTGTCTCGTGACGCAGTTCGGTGCTTTTCGTAGTATGTGTCCTATCCACTTCCACCGCTTCTTCCTGATTTCCTCCTCCACTGGAATCTGGTTTATTCTCTCCCACAGTACGTTGTTGCTGATGGTGTCTGGAGAATAGATCCGAAGTATTTATCGTAGGCAACTGTTAGTAAACACGAATATCTTGTGGACGATGGCCCTCGTGGTTCTTCGAGATTCCACTACATACAGCAGAACTGTCTTCGAAGTCGTCTCAACGTTGTACCCAGGTAGATCACATCGCCATCAGCCACTGACGGAGGTGCACGATGGAGAACTGTCGCTCGTTCTGGGGCACATGTCTAGATTCAGATCATGCATTAGTGCATGCGCGTATTTGTTTGAGGCTTACTGGACGTAGGAAAGACTCCATAAGGAAACCTCTTAGGGTTCTACTTAATGATAATGAAACTAAGAATATATTTCAGGAGCAACTGGAAAAAAATTAGGCGACCATGCAAGTGATTCCCATGCGGAGGCAGCTTGAAATGATATCCAAAAGGCTGTCGAAACAGCAGTGATATCTGCTAGTAAGATAAAGCATAAGACTAGGAAGAAGCCGTGGATCTCAGTAGCATCCACCGAACTGATGGATGCTCGAAAACTTATCCCACCTGACTAGATATGATGAAGAGCGCAGTCAGCTTAGGCACAGGCTGATAAAAAGCCTACGCAACGACCGCGAATAGTGCTGGGTGCCGAAAGCAAAAGCGAGGGAAAAGGCAGCGGCGATGGGCAACAGTAAGAAACTAAATAGACTCATCAAGGAAACCGGTATTATGAACCCGAATGTGAGTGAGACTATTTCGGAAAAGGATGGTCTTATTATCCATTCTCAATCCAGGAGATTAGATCGACGTGCCGAACACTTTAGGGGTCAGTTCAACTGGTCTTCAGCCACAATTCGGTTGCCCACGATCTCCAGTCATCCTGAAAGGCGAGTCGACGTAAGCCCTCCGAATCTGTATGAAGTTGAAAGGAATATAGGAAATCTGAAGCAAGAGAGAGCAGCAGGATCCGATAGCTTGACTTTCCGAGATTTTTAAGGATGGTGGTCCAGTTTTAGCAGCTAGATTGACTGAGATCTTAGGTAGAATCTGGGAACTGGACGTAATCCCATCTGACTGGTCCCAATTACTAATTGTCCCAGTCTATGTCTTCCCATGATGTTTTCATATTCAGTGTTGTTCTTGTGAACCTCGACGTTTAGGTCTCCCATCAGATCGGTCAAATCCTTTGATGAGCATTCCTCGATGATTGACTACAGATTGACTGTAGAATTGATGTTCAACTTCTTCAGTATAGTCAATCGTAGGTGCATAAGAGTGGATGAT
>CALYCR020001254.1:0-10520 GCA_944470395.2 Schistosoma turkestanicum
GTGTGTGTAAACTGTGTTAATAAATTGTTTAATTATTGCTACAAAATATGTTCCACTTTCTAATTGAGAGAAGTTTTTATCTTAGTTATCACAATGCGAATATGCATTGATTGAGATTTATCAGCTGAAGAAATCATCGGATCATTAGTAATCGATTGTGTATTTTGCGTAGTCTTTGGTGAACTCACAAATTAAGTATGAGAATACGTGAAACAAATAGTCACAACGGCTATAAATGATTCTTGCTTGAATCTATTCTTATCAGTGCCTCAAATAATCGAAATGAAAAGATGAAAATGAACTTATCTGTCTCAGCGCTTCGTGATCCAATATGGTGAATGCTAAAGATTGGTTTACTTGATTCATACCCTGTGCTCATCAGTTGATGATCGTTGGTTTCCGATAATTCAAATGAGCACTTTTCATTTACGCTAGGAGAGCTGTTAGTCAGTTTCAATGCAACATTAAGTTGTGGGTCTATAAGCGATTCCTCATATGCATGTATTCAATTGACCTTAATTTTCAGAGTGTGACATGACATCGAAAACTCACTAACCGCCTTTTTTTATGGATGAATGACATGTAAACACACATACTTTGTTCTGTAAATTAAAAATCATAACGACTAAGCATAACTTATATTTCCTTTTTATAGAAGGAATGTGGAATCATAATCTTTCACAAATTTCAAACTCATCACTTAATGCTCGTCAAAGTAATTTCTGTGTGTGTAAACTGTGTTAATAAATAGTTGAATTGTTGCTACAAAATATGTTCCACTTTCTAATTGAGAGAAGTTTTTATCTTAGTTATCACAATGCGAATATGCATTGATTGAGATTTATCAGCTGAAGAAATCATCGGATCATTAGTAATCGATTGTGTATTTAGCGTAGTCTTTGGTGAACTCACAAATTAAGTATGAGAATACGTGAAACAAATAGTCACAACGGCTATAAATGATTCTTGCTTGAATCTATTCTTATCAGTGCCTCAAATAATCGAAATGAAAAGATGAAAATGAACTTATCTGTCTCAGCGCTTCGTGATCCAATATGGTGAATGCTAAAGATTGGTTTACTTGATTCATACCCTGTGCTCATCAGTTGATGATCGTTGGTTTCCGATAATTCAAATGAGCACTTTTCATTTACGCTAGGAGAGCTGTTAGTCAGTTTCAATGCAACATTAAGTTGTGGGTCTATAAGCGATTCCTCATATGCATGTATTCAATTGACCTTAATTTTCAGAGTGTGACATGACATCGAAAACTCACTAACCGCCTTTTTTTATGGATGAATGACATGTAAACACACATACTTTGTTCTGTAAATTAAAAATCATAACGACTAAGCATAACTTATATTTCCTTTTTATAGAAGGAATGTGGAATCATAATCTTTCACAAATTTCAAACTCATCACTTAATGCTCGTCAAAGTAATTTCTGTGTGTGTAAACTGTGTTAATAAATAGTTGAATTGTTGCTACAAAATATGTTCCACTTTCTAATTGAGAGAAGTTTTTATCTTAGTTATCACAATGCGAATATGCATTGATTGAGATTTATCAGCTGAAGAAATCATCGGATCATTAGTAATCGATTGTGTATTTTGCGTAGTCTTTGGTGAACTCACAAATTAAGTATGAGAATACGTGAAACAAATAGTCACAACGGCTATAAATGATTCTTGCTTGAATCTATTCTTATCAGTGCCTCAAATAATCGAAATGAAAAGATGAAAATGAACTTATCTGTCTCAGCGCTTCGTGATCCAATATGGTGAATGCTAAAGATTGGTTTACTTGATTCATACCCTGTGCTCATCAGTTGATGATCGTTGGTTTCCGATAATTCAAATGAGCACTTTTCATTTACGCTAGGAGAGCTGTTAGTCAGTTTCAATGCAACATTAAGTTGTGGGTCTATAAGCGATTCCTCATATGCATGTATTCAATTGACCTTAATTTTCAGAGTGTGACATGACATCGAAAACTCACTAACCGCCTTTTTTTATGGATGAATGACATGTAAACACACATACTTTGTTCTGTAAATTAAAAATCATAACGACTAAGCATAACTTATATTTCCTTTTTATAGAAGGAATGTGGAATCATAATCTTTCACAAATTTCAAACTCATCACTTAATGCTCGTCAAAGTAATTTCTGTGTGTGTAAACTGTGTTAATAAATAGTTGAATTGTTGCTACAAAATATGTTCCACTTTCTAATTGAGAGAAGTTTTTATCTTAGTTATCACAATGCGAATATGCATTGATTGAGATTTATCAGCTGAAGAAATCATCGGATCATTAGTAATCGATTGTGTATTTTGCGTAGTCTTTGGTGAACTCACAAATTAAGTATGAGAATACGTGAAACAAATAGTCACAACGGCTATAAATGATTCTTGCTTGAATCTATTCTTATCAGTGCCTCAAATAATCGAAATGAAAAGATGAAAATGAACTTATCTGTCTCAGCGCTTCGTGATCCAATATGGTGAATGCTAAAGATTGGTTTACTTGATTCATACCCTGTGCTCATCAGTTGATGATCGTTGGTTTCCGATAATTCAAATGAGCACTTTTCATTTACGCTAGGAGAGCTGTTAGTCAGTTTCAATGCAACATTAAGTTGTGGGTCTATAAGCGATTCCTCATATGCATGTATTCAATTGACCTTAATTTTCAGAGTGTGACATGACATCGAAAACTCACTAACCGCCTTTTTTTATGGATGAATGACATGTAAACACACATACTTTGTTCTGTAAATTAAAAATCATAACGACTAAGCATAACTTATATTTCCTTTTTATAGAAGGAATGTGGAATCATAATCTTTCACAAATTTCAAACTCATCACTTAATGCTCGTCAAAGTAATTTCTGTGTGTGTAAACTGTGTTAATAAATAGTTGAATTGTTGCTACAAAATATGTTCCACTTTCTAATTGAGAGAAGTTTTTATCTTAGTTATCACAATGCGAATATGCATTGATTGAGATTTATCAGCTGAAGAAATCATCGGATCATTAGTAATCGATTGTGTATTTTGCGTAGTCTTTGGTGAACTCACAAATTAAGTATGAGAATACGTGAAACAAATAGTCACAACGGCTTTAAATGATACTTGCTTGAATCTATTTTTATCAGTGCCTCAAATAGATATACTTTATGTGATAATATTTTTACTGAAATGCTAAGCAATAATTCTATCACTTATTATATTGATGCTATAATCGTCCATTTGAATTCCTCATTCTGTAGCTTAGGTCAGTATCGAATTCGGTATCTCATAGCTGGTCGATTCTACACTTATCAATCTCTAAAATAACATACTCTAATGTATTCATAACATGACATATTCATCTGATTGTCATGTTTTATCAATATTGTTAAACAAATATATCCATGTAGACATTTGATAAAAAATAATTAAAAGAAAATATTTATGCACTTCTCATCTTTCTATCAGTAATTTCTTGACTGACTTCGACTCAAATTCAATTTAAATAATACTATGTTGCAAATGAGTAGTAGTTGTGAATTATGTTAGTCAGTAAATGTAGGCACAGACTCTCTCTATTTTTCCACAGTTTCACTAACACGCATAGTTAGAAATCCCTCTCACTAATCCTTCCATTAAATTTGATTACTTTTATATTCATCAGTAAACCTATAGCTATTTTCACTGTCACAACGATTACTAAATAATTCACCTACTTCTGTAGAAAAGATTCAATTAATCGAAAAAATTTCTGATTTAAACGAAAACGTATCAACGTATAACCTATATTTGTGTAAGTAAAATTTACACTATACAAACCATGTACATGTGCTTACAATTATTTCAAACCAATCACATTCGTCCCATGACAATTTGATGAACATTTCCATGTTTCTGTTTGATTCACATGACAATCAATAAGTAGAATACATGTCACACAAAAACGGTAACTCGTCACGTGAAAAACACACAATCACTGAATGCATCTTGCGATATGTTTCCTCTTTTCAGATGAAAATGCAATACTGTCACAGATTGATAATGAACTGAGAAAGCGTAATGAAAAACGTAAGCAACCATTCAAATTGTTTATTCCGTTGATAAAAGTACCAGTCATGCCGTGGCTGTCCATAAATGATATTTGTATCCATAACTGAATGGATATTCAGATTTTAACGAGTAATATTGACTCGTTTATTCAAATAAATATATGATACACAGCCTTTATCATGTGACCTTGTAGATGACCACTGGATTGAGTATACAGCATCAAACGATTGACGAACAATCAACACATAGTCAGTAATCTTTGAACCGTATTAGATTCTTTTACTCACGCTACGACAGTAAATAAAAATATTTCTGTTTTGTTTTAGTTACAGTTCTGAGTGATGTGTTGTGAATGGAATATCATCGGAAGTTCGTCATTACACGTATCAACGTTGGATTTCATTTTGTAACTAATTCTTATATATTTCGATAACAATATAGAATGTTATTTAATAAAATGAGGAATAGATAATCATTTTGAAAACTGTGGTTCTTGTTTGTCATTAATTTTAACACCAGCTAAAGTTCGAGCTGATGGACCCGTACAATTGACGTATCAAACAAAAGTGACATTTTATTTCTTACAAGCTAAACGCGAAGCAAAACGCACACATAAATCATGCTGTAGACTAAATAATGCAGACATTCACTGAAATCCACTCTCATGATGTTTCCAAAAAGTATTCATAATTTCCTGACGTTTTGACTGAAAGAAAATATAACACCATAAGTTGGCTTGTCAAATTTTCGATGAGCATCTTCGCGATAATATTTCGTTGTTACAACGATAGAACAGTTTGTGTTTTGTGAGTCGTAAACCAAAAACCCGTAGCAAAATTCTGTGAGAAGGAATAAAGATCCTGAAAGTGAAGCAACGATTCTTGAAACAAGGATGCAATTGACGATTTGGTGTGCATCAATAGGCAGTAGTTTTAAAAGGATTTTTGATAATGTAAATGTATCTAACAACTTTCTTGACGTTGTTTCCAACTGTAATCTAGTTAATTTGTTTAATAATGAATAGACAGTATTTGATGCAGATATGAAAGACATGAACCAGCAAATCAATTCAACCAATTCTAATATTTACAACCTATCAGCACTCAAAATAACTGTCATCCAAAACCGAAGGCAAAATTTTCATTAGAGACCCTGAAACATTTATACTGTACACAGCGAAACTTTTCAATACTACTAAAGTCATCCTTTAAAAGATACAGATGCTTATTGGCAAGGTAATTCGTACCAGCGACAATCAACCGATTTACACGATAAACTCGATGCCAGATGAGGAAGAAATAATAAGACAGGGTAGTAAGTGAATAGAAAAACACAAAAGGGTGACCAGTCAAATGTTTCTTTCCGCAAGCCTCATCTTGAAATCGTCGAGGTCATAGGAAAAGAGGTAGACTAAAACCACAAAGTGCATGTGCATAGAATGTGGAATGGGAGGCCGTTGACAAAGTTGTTTGCAGAATGCTTGTTAATGTTCTACACACCATTATGGACAATAAACACAAGTGATTTGATGGTTTAGTTGCATTATCGAACGTTTGTTTTCACGTCCTGAGTAATTTTAACACGCTCGAGAATCATGAACTGTCGTAGACCAGTAAATCATTCAATGCGTAATAGAAGAGTATATTTCATACATTTTGACGCATAGTTAAGAAACATAGTTTCTGTGTTTTGGCTGAGTGATTTACGACTTATGACTTCGTAGTCAGCAATGCATTCAACCTATGTTGTAAGAAAAAATTCAGTGGTTTTCCATTGGTCATGTATTATATGACTGATGGTTAATGTTGAACAAGTTTGCGTCTTGTGATCAGTTGAAGGATACCATCGTGCTTGCTACTGTCAGCTGCAGAGCTAATTTTATCCAGAAGCTCATTTTTGATGGTAAGCGGTGTGAAAAACTGGGACTGGTGAGTGAGGAACTCCCGAAATCTCAGTTCATTTTATTTACTTTAGCACAAAGCGTATGATTTTCTAGGATAATTTTTGGAGCAGATCCATGTCAGTCGTTTGCGCTTACGGATTCTATCGTCTCTCTGATAATGTTGTGAGTTTCACTGTTCAACGCTAGTGCGAAATAAAACAAATAACAATGAACCAACAGTTTTCAGAATTATCACGTTTTCTCAGCCATCACAGGCTACATAAATATTGAACAGTTGTACGAATTCTGGCATTGTGATGCGGTATATGTATTATGACGATCCAGTAACAATCAGTCCCTCTGTGTCTAGTTATGAATAAATAAGTGTATAGTAGACAGGCTGTTGTGTTTCGCAATCTTTGATCAGTAGAGAGGGTGAAAATTGTTTCTGTTAACCCGAAGTTAGTGACACCAGTTAATATTCATAGAGATCAATTATCAACGATCTTATTGCTTATTTGTTCATTTTCGAGATTACGTGGTGTATATTCTCAAATCCTGTGCACAATGAGTGCAGTGATTACAGTGTTTACTGTACTAATCCAAAGTTGTATCGTATATTATTCTATCAGGCCATCAGATCGCACTGTAAGTGACTAGTTCTATGAGTGTACATTATATTGGTTCAATTGATAAATGAATTTGCGATCGTAGGGAACTCCGATATATCAGTCATCAAGTTCTAAGAAATCATTATTTCTTCCTGATTTCCGACATATTCGGTTCACACAAACTGTGAACTTGTTTCTTTGAAATTGAAGGGTATTTGTTCTATTTATGATTATGGCAGAGATGATCAAATTTTCAGGATTTGGCTCGAACCTTCAACCAACGAACAAAAGTTTATCCATTTGTACCAAACTACGTTTCAAATGACTCGTATTATTAAACATGAAACACAAACTTTGCGCGCAATCGCTTATCAAACAATGCAGTACGGTTAGAGGTTTCTGTGGCATTGAAAAGGCGTGCTGCGTAACGATACGAATATTCTCAGCAACTTGGATCGAATATTTTCTCACGAAAATACCGGCGATGGTTTCTAGAAGGCATTCAATATCAATTATTGTCGAAAGAATCACACTGTGTTCTCGAATTTTTTCAAAAGGGAACATTCTGTCAACTGCCTGAAATAAGGTACACAGAGCGAAATAATAAATCTCAAGAGTAATCACGAACAGACACTGGTGATGTCATTGTGTGATATCTTTATGGCGGACTGGTATAAGCCAGTTGATTTATTTGACATCGATTCTTATTTGTTCGATAGTGATACAGGTATCTGAATGTGTCCAATGGATTAGGGTCTAATCACTCTTGTGCATTAATTTCAATCAATTGACAGTTACTTGTGAGTTTGTGTCCCTTGATTTGAATTTGCATGTTCGTTTTAGGGAAACACGGTGTCTGATTGCAAGCAGATTTCTTGCTACAGGGCTGCGATCAGTTGATTGTGATATTCAGAATAACGACACAAAAACTCTGATACTTAGAGGAACAGGATTTCGAAAATGTTTGTTATTTAGTACAAATATTGGTAGTGAGGATTGTGTGAGAGAAGCAAACTGTAAGTGATGGAAAACAAAGAGAGAGTAAAGCTCAGTTTGATTACGATGGCGGTCTCAGGAAATCGAAATAATAACAATCAACAAGTCTCAAGACATTCATCAAACACAGCTGTTCCACCTAAATGATCATAAACCGTTTGTTAGTAAGTGTTTATCAGGTATCTTCTCAGAACTATCCAGTCAATGTGCTGCGTTTACGATGGCTGTCACAGCATCTCAAGTTGCAACAACTTCCAATGGTAAAGCGTGTGCACAAACCAGGCTGTTCGCTATCTGTTGCACAATGATTCGAAGAATACTTCAAGAGGTTATCTCATCCAAATCAGTTGTCAGTCGTTGCACTCGATCCGACAGATTTAATAATCGTTTGACGCGTGAAGTTGAGACGACGATTAGAATACCAGGGTGTGTGTCTTAAACAATAGAAGAAACAATTCTGAAGTGAAAGCATTATTTGTCTTCGCTAAAAATGAAGAGTCACATTAGCATCAGTTGAGTATCTAGTACAGTTCAAACTGTTTTCTAGCCTTTCAGAGGTTGTGTCAACCAACAATTCGTTCTGAAGAGATATCTGGAAGCGAATTCTCGTTGAGCGTTTAGGTCGTTTGCAGCTCATGTGGCAGAATGCACAGAACGTGATATTTCGACTGATTAATTTTTTATCCGGTTTAACAATATATCTTTCACAAAAGATCAGTAGTATTTTTGAAGATCAGTATCATCTTGTTTGCATTGCCTGCGTTGCTCAATTTTATTGAGCTAAGATTGAATATGAAATAGAAAAATGTACTTCAGATGCTCAATGCAATTCCGCTAATTGGAACCTACCAACCTGCTTGAATTTCATTATATCTTTCAGGAAACTTTCAATTGTTTAGGTGGGTTTTGAGGTAGAATAGGTGTCGATAAGTCAAACACATTTTCAGAACTTTAGCCAATGGGATGTGCGTGATGTATCCAGAAGAAACGTTTTGTTAATTCAAGAAACGTCAAGAAACCCGGTAGTTTCTGGTCACAGCAGGTTGTCCAGCTATCCAATGCTAATAAAATTTTGGATGCGCATGACCTGACATTCAAAACTCGTTTTTCGCTTCAAGTAAGTCACTTCTTCGTTTTCAGTCCCTCACCTGCTCTTTCTCCAGTATTAATCCAACCTTCTTTTGTATCGGTAGTGTGATGACTTCAATGCAACAGACTGAATCATTCCTATCTCGTTATTTGAAAATGGTAATGTAGCTTCCTAAAGACTATCCGATGCACAAAAATCTTAAATTTCTAAGTTTCTAGTCGTAGCATGTCGAATTTCGCCAAAGTCTCAGCTGACGCTAGGTTTGATTAGGACTGTGAAAGTGTACGTACTTGTTTAACTGATCGATGAAATTGGTGTTGAAGATCTCAACAATATCTGGGATCGTGAAATCTATTCCATTTAACACATTGAGAGTAAAACACCGCTGCTTTTCAAGGTCCCTAAGTCATGTACCTCAGAGTATATATTATAGTTGCCTGAATTTCGTTAGTCTGTTATACATAAAAGCGCGTCTGTTCATTCATAACAGGTGAGTACTGTGATGAGCATTCTTCAGAGAGACTCACCTAACAGACGTCTGTCCATTTCCCAGTTTCTAGTGTTTCGGAAGTCAGTAACTCCCTGTTTTGTACTGAAGCTACTCTGAAAAGAATCTGTCACGTTGGTTCGATGTGTATACTATGTTCATTCGGCCATGCAATGACGCAATGTTATTTGTCTCATCTTCCTGTAGCCTCTGCAGCAACAGATGTCGTCCATTTTTCGAACAAGTTGCTCAGACTGCATAGAACAGTTCCTTGCGGGATAGAACCTGCAGTTCCGTAGCCTGTCTGATGAAATAAACTGGCTGGATCATCATCCTCATGCCTTTTACTGTGTGTCGTTTGTCAAGGTTAGCTCCAACCAGTACAATGTCGACTGAGGAACTTCCAACAAGGTTGAAATTGTTCTGAGTAATTTTTTAAATACGAAACAGATTGAAAGAACGCAGAAATAACAATATTATCGAAAAATAAATATTGGTTTAATCCGTTCTGATTATTATCATCACAATGAATTTGGTTTGTTTGTGAGAAATTTTGACTGACCACTTGGAGGAAATAATGTTATTTATACATTACCATTTCATTCTACTTGAACAGTGAGGCAATAAGTAAATGTGGTATCAGAAATATTCTCATTTCTCAAGCAACTGGGTGGCTGCTTACTGTGAATATGCTCGCATTTGTAAAGAGAAATCCGGTGTAGTACCTAACACGCATTTCAGTTTATTTACCTTCGGTTTGATTGAGACTTGATAAACCGGTTCAAAATTAATCAGTCGAAATATCACGTTCTGTGCATTCTGCCACATGAGCTGCAAACGACCTAAACGCTCAACGAGAATTCGCTTCCAGATATCTCTTCAGAACGAATTGTTGGTTGACACAACCTCTGAAAGGCTAGAAAACAGTTTGAACTGTACTAGATACTTGTAGTGTGTCGAATTAATGCGTGTTCATATAGCTCGGTTTATAAATCAGAAGATGAACTCGTAGTGATGAATACGTTTATTCGGGACACACCACAAAGCGAAGCGAATCGGAGAAGGCTAAGAGCAAACTCATTAGATTACATTGCGAGCGAATGGGTGAAGTGAATTGGAGAAGGCTAAGAGGCAACTCAAAGAAATAGAGTATGCCTAAGAATATATAGTCAGGCATAAATAAGACAATCATATGACAAGCGAAATAGGCATGCACACACATCATTAAAAGCGACGAATGATTGACAAGGTCAAAAGCAAGCTATAAAATCATGTGAGTTCATTGGGATATTAAGAGATTAACATTAAAGCGAAAAGGATGAGTAGCCGCGTAGGCGTAAACAATACACAGTCGTACAAGCTCATACAAACCAGATAATAAAAAATACC
>CALYCR020001255.1:0-10480 GCA_944470395.2 Schistosoma turkestanicum
AGTTTTCAGATATTTCATTTCATAAGCTTAAATCTCTAAAACGACTTACTGTTGGTTTGTGCAGTAGTGCTTGCTGTTCAAGATACAATTACTAGTCATCTAACTTCATTCACTCACTCTATTTTGAGTCACAATGATTGACAGTTTTCAAAATGTCGGCTATGAATTAATGTCTAATTGTTTAAATATAACGATATCATGTGCTTACTGGATCACAATTTGCATCACGGGGTTGTGAAGATTGTTAAGTTACACATTTTGGAAACCATGAATCGATCAATGTTAGACCACCATTAGGAACCTGGAAGCACTGAAAGACGGCCGTTTTGTCCTGGTATGGGACTCCTCAGCAGTGCGCATCCACGACTCCTGCACCCCGCAAGATTCGAAGCCAGGACCTTCGGTATCGTGCGCTAACGCCCTAACCGTTAGACCACTGAGCCGGTATCTAACGATGTTAATGTCTAACTTGATCAATTCACGGAGTTGCGCTACCTCATACACAGTCTTCGGTAGTTACTGTCTACACTCGAACAGGTTGAACTTCGCTAGTCACGTCTTCCCACTAGAACTCGGAGAAGATTCTCCTCACGAAGCTAGTCACTAGTGAGCACAAGTAATTTGCAATACGGGGTTGTTGTGAAGATTGTTACGTTACACATTTTCGAAACCATGAATCGACGATCAATGTTAGGCCACCATTAGAAAGAAACCTGTAAGCACTGAAAGACGGCCGTTTCGTCCTGGTATGGGACTCCTCTAATAATAATAATAATAAACGTTTTCCTATTAAAATAACCTCCTCTTCTTATTTGATTATTTTCTCTAGTTACCAAAGTGATCAGATCATCATATTATATAAACTAGGCAAACAATGAAAGATATTCAGCTCTTTTTGTTTTTAAATTCCATCCATTTCTATTGTTCACCATTAAAATAATGAAATTGTTTATAAAAACCCTTTTTATTTTATTTTTTGTGTTAAAATATGTATATAGAAGCATCTAAATGTATGTTACATGTAAACAAACCTATTGGAAAACAATACCATGTAAACCTATTATTGTTGATCATTATTGCTTGTTAGTTGACAAAAAAAGAGAAATTTCTTCCATTTTTAATTGGTGCAAAGAATACAATTGATATTGATCAGAAGATAATTTATATATAAATACACTTTATTTTTAAATGTAATAACTTAGTGAATGATTTATTTCTAACGAAATTCTAAGCGTAAGTTCTTCTTATCATATGTGTTAGTCTCTTTTTTTTCCTATCAGCATTTATCTTATGATTGATTCATATTTTCAAGTATTTGATTGTCTGTTGAGGATTGATGTTTTGACGTAATCAGTTTACGGTATTTTTTTTTTGCCAGTTTGCTATTGTCAGTTTTTATTGTTCCTCCATGCACGATCATAAGAATTCTGGATTATGTTGACTAACTTGTCAGGTATGCCATAGTGTCGAAGAAACCTCCATAGGGTTGTCCTGTCCATACTATCGAATGCTTTCTCGTAGTCGATGAAGTTGATGTAGAGTGGTGAGTTCCCTCGAATTGATTGTTCCACAATGATCTGTAATGTTGCAATTTGGTCGGTACACTATCGATCCTAACGAAATCGAAGTTCGGGGCCTATGGAGTCTTTCATACTGTTTAAAGATACTCTGTTGAATACTTTTCCTCGTATTGAGAGAAGAGTGATGCCTCAGTAGTTCTCACACTTGCTGAGATCGTCTTTCTTTGGTATTTTGATGAGGTATCCTTCTTTCAAGTCTGTAAGTACTTGTTTTTCATCTCAAATCTTGTTGAACTGAATGTGGAATATTTTGCAGTTGCTGCCACGTCTGCTTTCATTGCCTCTGATGGAATGTTGCTGATTTTCTCAATTGTTGGTGAATCAATATTTATTGGGAGGCCATTGGATGCTGGTTTGATGTCAGTTGAGTTCAGTGGAGCTGATAGATGCAAGAGTTCCTTAAAGTGCTCGTGTACTTCAATGTTTCTGATTACTTTGCCTTCTTTGATTTTCAGTGGTCGTTCTGGTTTACGATAGTTTCCGGCGAGCTTCTTTGTTGTTTCATGCAATTGTCTCAAGTTTCCTCCTCTTTCAGCCTTTTCCACTGTCATTGCTAGATCTTCCACATATTTCCATTTGTCGGCTCTGATGCTCCTCTTCACTTGCTTATTTGCTTCTGTGTATTCAGCTCATGCCAAAACTTTCTCCGCTCTTGTTCGGCTGATGTTGATTGCTGCCTTCTTATTCCTCCTTTCTTCGATTTCTTCGAGACTACCTACAGAGATCCATTCCTTGTGGCCCAAGGTTGAGGGCTATCTTGAATTCGTTGAGTATTACGGTATCCCGAGGAAAGGCCGTATTAAATGGTTGTGATGTATTCCGCCCCGTTGTCTAGCGTTTCTTGACCTTCATTTTCATTTTGGCGACCAGCAAATGGTGATCTGAGGCAATATCAGCTCCTCTCTTGGTTCTCACATCCTTCAGTATCCTTCTGAACTTTTTATGATCATGTTTTAACCATAATATCAAAGCATGTTAGGTTTTAATTGAATAAAATTTGAATATCAAGCTTTCAGATTTGTACTAATTACGGGAATTTTGTAAGATCTGTAAATGAAATTGTTTAAAAGACTATAATTGGGCCGTATATATTCGAAAAATGGTCACTCAGAATATTGTGATGAGGTTTACTAATGGTGTCCCTTAGCCAATAAAACAATTTTTTGTAGTAAGTGTGGAAAACTACCGCATGCAGGCTATCTCTAATGACTAATGTAAAGCTACTTCTGTTCTGTTATTAATTTTGAAAGATAACGTGAAAAATGGGAGATGTCGATTACTCTGTAAAGAAGCGTCAACCTCAATTAACAAAGCCTAACACAGTTCACTTTGAAGATCCAAATCAATCAAAAACAAATCCTAGAAATCCAATCAATCCAAATGCTATCACAAATGAAAAGCCAAGAAAATCATCAGTACAAATTTTACGTAATCGATTTTTTCGCAGTAAGTGTTCAGGAACAATAAATACATTGACAAATAAAGTCTTTCGAAAAAAAATATACATCGATTTTAACAGTCTAGAAAATTTTAACTTTTAAAACAAAGATCTTTGTCGAGTAGTTTTTCTTTTTTGATTTCCAGTGATAATCTTTCATTCTACAGTTTCATGTTAATTTGTGATTGATAAGTATCGATTATAGTTTTTCTTAGTACCCTAAACTTCTCTAACTCATAGTCAACATGAATTCAAAGTACTGTTATAAGAGAATATCAAGGTCAAAATCAATATTTGTGTCGTTGATCTGTGGTGTGAGCTACTTATAAGTAGTATATGACGTGAGCGTCAACGTAATGTCTGGCAGCGGGAGATGGGGAAAGATCAAGAAAGAAAGAGTTAGAAAACAATGGAATTTGTATGAAACGCATGAATAGTGACAATGGATTGATGTATTGCCACAGGAACAGTCCAGTTCGATACGATGAACTGATATTTTGGAAATTAACGATTTACGATATGGTTTTCCAATTTTACTGAGTAACTCTGTATTTTCACTAGATACCATTCGGTTGCCCCACCTGTGTTCTCGTTCACTACAGTCATATATCACTAGTTATTGTTAGTGTAAGTGCTTTTTAAATGGATACTCCAATATATTAGTAGGTTTAACATAATGAAAATAGCTACGAGAATGAGATTCATGGTATTCGCCTCATTGCATTCCAGACTCCTTGTCTTCGTGCATTTGCATTCTAGTTTCAATGCTTATTATATAATCAACTTAGTCGTAAAAGTCTACAAAAGGCTTCCAAATTTTAAAAACTTTGATACCTGATGTACAAGAAATTGCTTTCTTAATAGAAAGTAAATAGAAATTTTTATTGATAACAATCTCATCTTTCATGGAATATCATTCACAATAGAAGTAGCTTGTAACACACATCTGAAACAATACAATCTGACAATCATTAAATAGGTCTATGCCATCATCATGTATTTTTTTCGAAGTATTCAAGTATTGGGGATGTTAGATCCCCGAAATTCGCTTGATAAATGCCTTATTTTGGATTTCACGTTTCCGAGCATGGGCTGATCAATTGACATTGAGATTTCATTTCACACCAGGAAAATCCATGGTTGTGATTGGCTGCTGAGTATTTTAGTGTGCTATTTTCTTAACTGTCCCAATGACGTTTCTATGATGTATAAATAAACGAGATTTGTGTGCTTGATTGTATTGTGCTTGCTGGGTGTTTGTAGAATATACTTTCTATGCTTATCAAGACTTCTGTTTTGTCGTTTTCGGATCAAGGTAGCCTACCTGGCCGGTGGTTCATTGTCTCGTTCGCGTTTATCAACTAAAGTGAACTCGTAATAGCTTCAAGCGTACCGAGTGACAAACCTAACAGAGAGAGAGAGAGTAGAGTAAAAGCATGAAAAACTAATGGTGGCGAAGTTTCGTTCTCTAAGCTGAATGTTTTGGTTACGGAGCTTTCATCCTTGTTCGTCTTTTGAACACCATCATCAGCTTAGATAAAAAAGAAGTATTTCAATTTCTCCATATATATACAGCAGCCAATCACAGCCATGGATTTTCTTGGTGTGAAAGGAAATCTGCAGGTCTACTGATCAGCCCATCAAATCCAAAATTAACGCATTTATCAAGCGAATTCCGGGGATCTAAAGTCCCCAACACACTCTCTCTCGCTCTTGATAAAACAATAACTTTAGCGTACATCGATTAAAATTAGTGTTTTTCCCGATTATGTTAATTTAATAATATTAATTTTAAGAATTTTAAAGATTCCCATTGTGAAAATTAGAACAACACATATAAGCGAACAGTATTATTGTTTTCGATTCGATCGTCATCAGGCTTTACTCTAATATACATGAATATTTATCATGATGAAAATGTTAAACCAATCAAGGCAATTTGAGTGATAATCACAATGAAATGAAAAAGATTACGTAACTACATCTAATAGGCAAATTTTCTTACTACTATCAGTACACCTGTTTTCCTATTATCCACTTGAACTTTTGCCTATTAGATGTAGTTACGTAATCTTTTTCATTTCATTGTGATTATCACTCAAATTGCCTTGATTGGTTTAACATTTTCATCATGATAAATATTCATGTATATTAGAGTAAAGCCTGATGACGATCTAATCGAAAACAATAATATTGTTCGCTTATATGTGTTGTTCTAATATTAATTTTGTTTCTACATATTGTTTGTGTTTTTGAACAATTTTTTGACACAGCCATTTGGACAACACGGAATACAATCAATGCTACTGATCGAAGAGTATTTATAAGTACTACATTAAGAGAATTACTAGTGTATGTGGCATTTTTAACATTACTACTAATAAGTAAGTTTCAGTGTTATATGTTTTTCAAAAATAAAATTATATTTAATAATGATGATCATTATGGGTTTGAAATGAATTTTCTTAAATTTCAAAATGTTTTACTGATTCAACTATAGTTTAAAGATGAAGATGATAAATTTGATTACATAGTTGAGGAGTTAAAAAAATTAACTATGTTTACGTTTGCGCACCAACATCCATGATTAAAATGATCTGAACAAGATTATCAATGAAAACTGCTTTTGATATTGAAAACTCACTTTGTTATCCGCTCAGTGATAATACTGATCAATATTGATAATAATGACTTTATTACTTTTTCATAGATATAATTTAGGATATTTGAATAACATGATACAAGTAAATTTTTTTCATGGTTTATGAACTGAGATAGTAACTGATTTGAAATTATTGAAGCTACTTCATGATAATTGTCAGAACCAGTTATATTTGCCTAGACTTCAGGAGATGTAAACAAGAAGACAATGAAAAGAGCTAATTACTCTCAGAATGTGTACATGTGGTCCGTTTGCTGACTAAAGGACGAGTGTACTGTACAGTAGTTCGCTCCCTCTTACTTTATGGCTGTGAAACATGGCCAGTGAGAGTAGAAGATATTCGTCGGTTATTGGTTTTCGATCATAGTTGTCTTCGAAGTATTGCTCGTGTATCGTGGGACACCCGAGTGAGCAACGCTGTTATTAAGAAACGGGTGGTAGGTAAGAATGGCAGATCAATAGATGAAGTAATGAAACTTCATCAGTTGAGGTGGTTGGGACATGTGCTGCGTATGCCTAACCGCCGACTGCCTCGACGAGCTTTGTTTTGTAGTGTAGGAGTAGGTTCGAAAAAAGTTAGGGGCGGCCAGACCAAAACATGACAGAAATCCATGAAGTCATTGATGAGTGGACTTAGCCATGTCGGTAGTTGTCGACTACCTGGTTGGGGTGTGCGAGATGATAATAATCGATGGTTATCGACCTTGAATGACATGGCTCAAAATCGGTTGCAATGGCGCCGGTGCATTTATTCTTTGTGTTCTCTCAAATACTAATCTTCTGGATTCTTCAACACCTCTAGTTTCGACTTTCTAAACTTATCTCACTGAATCATACTTCTTCAATAATATCTTCTAATCCTAATCTCTCCGATTACTTCGAATCGCTTGACTACCTCTTCTACTATTGGATTTGAATTGACAATTATATCTCTGTGCTAATGTGGTATGGCAACATGAACTTATGTACTTAAGTACGAAGTTCTACGTTGCATCTGACTGACTGACTAACTGACATGTGGTCATAAATATCGTAAACATATAAACCCACACCTAAACTGGAACAGCTTATTTTCTAAGCTATTTAATCTGATTTCAATAGTAGAAAGTTTTAGCTGACACACACTTTTGAAATGACTAGATTACGTTGCCTGATCAAAATATTATTCCTTAATGTGGTTTATAACAGTAATTACAATGATAATCTTTGTTAGTTTTAAAAATTTGCTACTTCAGCTTTCAGATTATATCTAACTATCTGACCCATTTAACTAATATTAAGGTGAATAATTTTTCAAGGGTTTACATCAGTAGTATAACTTTTAAGAATCTTGGATGTCCATTTCTGCAGTGACTCTCTGGTTAATGTTACGCAAAACCTATTTACAAGCCGTTGTTGAAGTTGAACCCAAAACAAATCATAACTAAATTAGAGTAGACACTAAAAAAGAAAATTATACTTGTAAGTCTTAGCGATTGAACTTTAAAATCTAACGTTTCGTTCAGCAATCTAGTTCAAGCTTTTTCAAGGAAGTAGATTGTTATTTAGAATTTCAAATCTTTTCCTCAAATAAAGAAAAGTAGAGAATATACTGTCTGAAATGCTTCCTTTTCAATACGTAAGTGATAAGGACCACAAGCTGAATAAATTTAGAAATAAAAAATTTTGATACCAACTAATTATTTTAGTATATTAGAAGCTTAATCTTTTGCTTTCTTTCCCCATATCTAGTCGTGTATGGAAAATATTGATTGGTCCTAACTCAAAATGAAATGTATTTTCAAACACAAACAATTCATTAGGGATAAATAGGTTTTCTGTATGAATAACTGACCACAAAACTTGACAGTAATAAGAACTTTACTAGTAGTAGTATTGAGGATATTTAGCACGGTAATATTATGCTTTGAAAACGATTTTAGTAGGATCATTACTTACTTACTTACTTACGCCTGTTACCCCCAATGGAGCATAGGTCGCTCACCAGGCTCCTCCAACCAACTCTGTCCTGGGCTTCCCTCTCCACTTCTGTCCTTCAATGTATCAGTGCGTCGATCATTTGTGTAATATATTCAGTTATATTGGGTCCCTTCAATCAACTTTCCAATTCGGTTGCAGATAATTAACGCTACATTTAATGTTTTACTGAAAAGTCTTACTTGATCAGCATAAGACATATAAGATAACCCTATAATAATGAATTTGTTTTTGATAAAATTAACATTGTAAAATGATATCCAGACTAATAATGTAACTAGATTAACAGTTGCGCTACATTACTTATATTGAAAGTGTAAGTTTTCAATTCTTTGTTCAATAGTTTTATGTTCAGTAATATTATTCCCTTACAAACAGTCTGTACTCATGTAGTTAGATTTAGTACATTTGACTAAAACATTCTGAAAATATAAATAATGATAAAGGCATGTTATGAAATTACATTATATGAATTGAACAGTGAACTGGTAAGAAGAGACATATTTAAACAACAATGACATCGTTTCTTTGATTCGCATAATTTTCAATTCCAAATAAATCAACGATATGATGCTTTTAATTTTTAGTTTTAAACTTATTTAAGCTCATTTAATTAAAACAATTTATAATGTGTAAAAGCGCAGACCTCATATCTTTTTTTTTCAAAAAAAAGAAACAATATTTACCTTCTATTTCAGTTGCTTTATCAACATTAAGCTCAACAACATATTTCTATAATTCAAGTATATACAATCGATTTATTGTGACTGATGGTTCAACAACATCTGATAGTCCACAACCATTTCAAAATATTCATGATCATACAGCTATGTGGAATGTAAGTTTTAGTCATTTGAAATCTTGTTGATCAGTTTTTTTCGTTTTTAGTGATTTATTAAAGCTGTGAAATTTTATTGATTACTGATTGATTTAAATGCATCTTGTAGTGCCTCCACATATATTCCAGTTCGCTTACATTTAATTGGTTAAGCCCTTTCGATTGATTTATTTAACCACTTAGGTATGTATATGTTCAGTGAACCTTACTTGAAGATTCCAATTGCAACTCCCTACGTAGGTGTTTCTGTGCAATACAAATGAATTGATAGACATTTACATGTTGTTTGAATATTTTGGTAATGATGAGTTGATCTGCGTAAATGTTTTTACTGACTAGTTAAAGTCATTGTGTGTTAATCGAAGACTATTTTAACTCATTTCTAAATGGTAAGGTAGTATGGACTCGCTTGCTGTCTTGTTATATTACAATGTTTCTATCAGTTGCATAATCGTAATTTATCATTGTTCCAATTAAGAACTATACTTCATCCCCAATAGTATTGTAATGACTCCACATATATTCGAGTTCGCTTACATTTAATTTGGTTAAGCCCTTTCGATTAATTTATTTAACCAAGCCATTTGTATTGCAACAATTTATATGTACCATTCGTTCTTATTATTGTCTGGTTTGTATGAGCTCACATGACGTGTCCCACTTGTCATTTGACCTTGTCAATCATTCGTCACTTTTATGCATGTGTGTACATGCCTATTTCGCGCTTGTCATGCCTGTCTTATTTTTGTCTGACTATATATTCTTAGTCATGCTCTATCTCTTGGAGTTGGCTCAACAGCCTTCTCCAATTCATGTCGCTTCATTCGTTTTATTCACTGCTTCTCCGCTTTGCTTTGTGGTGTGTCCCAAATAAACGTATTCATCACTGTCAGTTCACCTTCTGATTTATAAAAACCGTCAGACGCTAGTTAGTAACGATTGTCTAGACGAGCTAATTCCCGAGCTTAAGAACGCGCAGTAAATCGACACACTACAATCTCATGAATACTTATATTCTTGTATCAAGTATGATATGTATATATAGTCCATCTGAATTACAGAGTAGTTGTTCCTCTCCTTCATATCATTCTCTAAGTATCCAATATTAGTTTGAACAATTATTATGATTTTAAAAGCCGATTAGTTGTTCTAGTTACATGAGTACATTAAGTTAAGTTGAATATTGACATTTATGTCATTTGATGATAGTTTCCATCAATAAATAACCACTGCAAAGCAGTGGTACATTTTGCTAATTTTTCAACACTGGAAAATCCTAAAAAAACATCTGAAGTTACTTATTTTTCTCTTTGGTCAAAACTTTGTAGAACTACAGCGTAGATAGTTCAGTGAAAATGTTAAGTTGATAACTACCTTACTGAACATTACAATTCACTGTCTGTTTATGTCTTGTTATAGGTTATTATATTGTTATCTGTTCATAAGATCATCTCTATTGCCATATCAAAAGATTAGTTGTATAAGATTTTGACTATTCTTGGGAATAATAACAATTCCGTCGCCAAGATCTGCATTCTTGTTATAATGCTGCTACGTGGATATTCAAATCCTACCAATGTCCGAATTAAAATATTCCAATATGACCCAAATACTATTCCTAAATCTCCGTTAGATGAAGTTATTTAATGGGTCGAGTATAGTAGAGTGGAAGGCAGAAAGGAACGGAATCCAAAGCTTTACAGATACTGCGTATTTATACATTTAGGTCGAATAGGAAAGAGTATGGAAGTCTGTGATGACATTGACAGTTAAGACGACCAATAGGAAAGAATATTTGAAATGACATTGACAGTCCGGATGACTAATAAGAAACAACATTGAAGTACGTGACATTGATATCTAATACGACTATAAAATTGACCAGTAGGAATGAACCAATTGGAATTGACCAATAATTTTCTTAGGATATTGGATGAATATCTTAACAGTTCTCTTCCAGAGAATCGTGACTTAAGTCTTGTTAT
>CALYCR020001257.1:0-10490 GCA_944470395.2 Schistosoma turkestanicum
ATCCCTGTCTCTCCGATCTTGGTGGTCAGGCATGCCTATCGTGATGATCCAACCAAGCTATATTGGCTGGAACATATGATTCTTTAGGTTTCACCATGAAAAACAGGTCCACTGGAGAATGATGAGACTAAAAGCAGTTACTCAAAGTCCGAGGGTGAAATAGTACTGCTGACTGTAGAAGGATGTGACAACATCCGGGCTTCTCCTCGAACATCTGCTATCTGCAGAGATGCTGCCTTCTCACAGGGGGAAGAAAGGGGTTAAGAAATGTCGACCCTAAAAATGTTACACCTCATATTACTCCACGGATTTCCATTTCAGCTGCAAAGCATTTCAAAAAGAGCAGAGCTAACACTTCAAACGTTTCTCATCGAAAGACCATGGGTGACCGGCCTCAAGCAGTTGAACTGTAGACTCTGCGGTCACGCAACCAGGTCTATAAGACCAACGCTGATCTTATTCAGGTAATTCAAGAAACGCCTTTCCACGGCGTGAGCAGCCAGTAAGTTACGTGCTTCCTCATACTTAGTGATGAATGTGAATATTATAATCTTACCAATGGTTGTTTAATTCCATCAAAATCATATTCACCATTTTCCATAGCTACTACTAGTTGACTTATTTCACGTGCAATTCGACTTAAATTCGTACGAATGATTGCTTTCGGCGAAATGAAACTAGGAAGTGAAGTGGTCGTAGTAGTATTAGTACGTATATCAATTGCTGTCAAGTATTCTTTACAAGTTTCTATTAAACATTGAGTAAATACAACATTTGGTTCTAGATTGTTGAATGTTTCCGTAAAAATAACAAAATAATACATAATTGGAAACGTTCCTTTGATGAATGCATAGTGAGTAGATAGACGAGAGATTCATATCGCTCGTTCAGCCACAACGTAGGACTTCATAAGCATGTTCGAACGTACATCAGTTCAAGTTGCTGTACCACATTAGCACACAAAGTATGCAATTTTCAACTCTAATCCCATACTGATAAAGTTAGTAGAAGTTTTGGCGGTTGTGAATAAGATTAGGGTTTCACAAGATTATTCAAAGATTATAATCTAGCGAAACAAACTTTGGAAGATTGAGATGGTGATGAGGAAATCAGAAGATTGGAATTCGAGAGGCAGTTTCGTCAATGAAAACGATTTTGAGCCATGTCGTTCAAGGTCTCGATCTATCGGTTGTCCCGCGAACTTCAACCTGTTAGTCTATACCTACCAACATGACACGGTATACTTCTCAATGACGTTTGTGACATTCTTTGTTCTACCGTACGCCTACACAAGGTTTCATCGCTAGTCGAGTCAGTCGGTGGTTGGGAAATGTATTAGGACTTTTCACTAATTTATATATTGGTTTGCCATGACTATAAAGATTTTTCAATTTTAATTATCTTTACTTAGTCGATTGTATTGATATTGACTTTATATCTTTAACCTATTTTCTGTTCCTGTCTCTCACATTTTCGGTTTAAAACAAAACTAATTCGTTACAACAACGTACACTTGAAGCATTAAAAACCGAATCGCCCAATACATCAATTCAAGCCGATTTCGCATCATTTCCATCAATGAAAATGAAACAATTCTTATTGAATTTGATAAATCCCAGTGATATCTCTTCATCATCATTACATTATCGTTTATTATTTCCTGGTAGTTGTAGTAGCTGAAGTAGTAGTAGTAGTATTAGTAGTGCATCTACTGGTGACAAAGAACAAGGCGACATTCAGAGCGACCATTTGAAACCAACAAAATTGTTTATGACTGAAGAAGATTTACATCAATTACATGCACATTTGTTAACAGTTTAACTGTATTGAATTGTTGATTGATTTGTTTTGTTTGTTCAAGTTTTCTTTTGTTTGAGATTTATTTCTTTTTTCATGAATAAGACGGGGTGCCGCTTACTCAAATAAATTGAAGATATATATCTATATATATGCATATAAATATATACACATATGCTTGGTTATATATACATAATTCAAAGTAAATATTCATCATAGTATCCATTACATTATCCATCAATTCTTTACTGTTGTTGTTTGAATCCAATTTAAAAAAGAATAAACACAAGATCTATTTTCCCCATTGTTTTGTATTGTCATTCTCATTTCTAATTGGTGTTGACTTGTGGTTTTGCTGATGAATAAATAAAATTAATGAATACACAGAAATGATTTATTTGTACACTGATATCCGAGGAACATTAGTACAAGTGTCGTGTCAAAACGATACAAGTTCAATGACATAATGTATTGTATTATGAATTGACGACTTTTCTGAATGAAGTTTTGAATATTTAAGCAAATGAACTTTATTTGTGTAACTAGTGGTTTTGGTACGGTATTCACAAATGGTCAGAAGTCTGATGATATGAGTTAAGTTTGCAATAAACTCGGTTGGTGGAATATAAAAGTAGCAACAACCCGTGAGAAAAAGAGAAAGATTTTGCGGCATTACAAGTTCTAGTAAATCTCAATTGCGTTTGTGGTTAAAGAGGAAAGACTGTCGATTGTTTGTTGTTAAACTAGCTAACCTGTAATCTCTTTATTCTAAACCCGCTAACAGTCGATTGACAATTACTCTCGTTGCTTCCGAAATTTCTTCCTTAGCCCGAAGCTTATCAGTTTATCAGTAGTATAATACATACATAAACCGGTCAGACGTTCGGAGCGATTCATAAACTATCAATGATCACACTACCTACCTATTTCACTTCGTGTAGTTCTAGTTTGAATGTAGTAGTCACACCATATATACTAGGTTAATTAATTGTTAGTGAATTCCTAATGACTAATTATATCAAATTTTTTGTTTAAATACAACAGTATATAATCTCACTTCATTTACTCTGTGTAATCTGGCATGATCAAAATATTTATTAGATAATAAGAAAATGAACGATGATGTAAAGGTATGTGAACTTTCTGTTTTCTTGAAAAAATTTACCGACATGCCAAAAAATAATCAATTTTAAAAGTTTAAAGATAAGCACATGCAGCTGACATTCAATTCACGAAAACAGAAGTTTAAAGCACGAAATTATACAATCAAACAAATCACCCGCGATTGGATCATGGTGTATGAATATATTTGAACGTCTAGATTCAACATGAAGTGCGCTGTCTCTTTAAATAGATAAGGCAGACGAACTCTTCTTACAACTGTTCCATTGAGGTGCAAATCATCATTCAAAGTACACATAAAATCAATCACACATAACATTCGAGAATGGATCAAGGTGTATAAATGTATTTCAAAACATCCTAGGTGATAGAGTATCCTGAAAGGCAATTGCTTCCCGTAAATGGGAAAGTCTGAGTGGACACGATAAACTGGAAGTACCAATGCATGAAATTTATACGTTCTGCCGTTTATAAGCGACAAAGACAATGAAGTTTCACCACAATTATTCCTTCTCAACACAATTCCCAAACACATACCAACAGGTCCAACCAATTGTCCGTTATGCACGTCTGAAGTATGTGTGAACATGTCACGTGTTGTGATGGAAAAGTATGTTTCCAGCCCATTTTAGAATAATGCACTAACATCCTTCTTTGTAGCAACCGCATATTAGGCGAATTAGCTCCAACATCATCCATACAGAGGCATGTTTCAGTTCGCATTCTGGTGAACGACTCTGCATTTAACTCTTCACTCAACTGCAATACGTTTCTGCTCAAACGTTTGTGGATTCAGCCACTCAAACGAAATTCGACTCGTCTCACTGCTGTGCCTGAACATGGTTTAGATCATTGCGTGATGGCTCCTCAAATCACATCGAAAACACTCTTCTCTCAGAAACTTGATATTTACCAACAAGGAATTGATGGTCTCCATCTCATTACTTGCGTTGTTGTGATGAATTTATGTAACAAATGTTCACAACTTATGTTCACGAGTACATCAGTTTGCAAACACTACGAAGGAAAACATCGATCTGAACTGAGGTTTTCATACTTTACCGCAACATGGTGCACAATTTATCTAATATTAAAATTGGAAAATTTTAGCTGACATTTCATTCACAACTGATTATCTCGAATTGTTTCGAGCGCGTGACAGATCTACAGATATCGAATGAATTGAGCAGAATGTATTTTCCACTCATTGGACTAATCACTTCCAATGAGTTGTCGTTGATATTGCCTTAGGTGATTAGTATAACGAACATGACATTCCAGGTTGACGATAATTCAAGACAATTGAAACACACATCTTCCAATTGTTCAGCAATGTTTTAATATTCACTACGATACTCATGATCTGCATATTGCACAAGCTTTCCACTTATTTCCAATTTGAAAAGGAGTTGAGGCTTGAAGTTGAATGACTGTGCCTACAAGCAAACACGTGACTGAGATGAGAGAAATCCAACATTATGGATTCGAGTTGCTCGGAGGACATTTACCCTGAAATGCAGGCAAATCCAGCTGACAAGTCCCAATTAGGACGAGTTGCGCGTCCTGTATCCCATCGCTGACCACATCTTGTTCTATATAAACTTGTGTCATAATATTCATGTTGAGACAATCCTTATAGACTGCCCGAATGTCAGCCGTAATTGAAAAAATTTCATTTATGTAGACATCAATAAAGGTTATTAAGATATAGGTTGTTTAAAATATCTTTTCCTATTTGTTGTAGATTGAAGCTCTTCGTGAAGCTGTTCGACATTCAACTTATGAGGTGTCCCAACTTTGTGGCGAGAAAATGCTTGTACGTTTTCGCGTATGAATCATTTCTAAGTGTTATTATGATTATTCAATTGCTGTTAAAGTTTTGTAGACGATCATTAATTGCAGGTGAGCTGTTACGAGGATTTTTTCAGTGGTGGACCTTCTCCCAGGACGATCGCATACTGACTTTGAATATTCTATTCGGTGAAGACGCTGAAAAATGCAGAGTCTTCTGACTACCCTAAGCAACAATGCAAGCATGTTCGTGATGTAAAATATTGCTTCTAAATTGTCTTGTGACGGCACCGGAACTAGTGATAGGGAGTGAAGTAGTTGAGCGTGTCGACCGCTTCACTGGTCTCGTGAGTCTCACTAGTGCTGATGTCCTGAGGACTGACGAAATCTCAGCACGGATACAAAATGCCGATTCACGTAATTTATTGCGTAGGCGAGATATCCGTTTGCTGACTAAAGGACGAGTGTACTGTGCTGCAGTTCTCTCCATTCTCCTATATGGATGCGAGACATGGCCGGTAAGAGTGAAGGATATTAGTAGGTTACTAGCATTCGTTCATAGATATCTTAAAAGCAGTGCTGGTGTATCCTGAGACAACCATATAAGCGATTCTGTCGTTAGGAAACAAGTTCTATGTAAGGATGGCAAATTAATGGATGAAGTAGTGAAGCTTCATCAGTTGAGGTGGTTAGGACATGTGTTATGAATGCCAAACCACCGACTGCCTCAACGAGCTTTGTTTTGTGGTGCATCTGACTGATTGATTAATTGCAGGTTGTTTATCTACACTGAAAAAACAGTTCCTCTTGATAAATTTAAATCAAAAAACAATGTAAGGGGTTCATACAATAAACATAGGTTGAAGAATGTTGGTTGGCAGCTTATGTTAGGGCAACTGGAGCAACCGGAGTAAGTATATACGTTAGGGGTACCTTGTTCATCGTAGAACATCAATTCATCTAGCCTATCCTAGTTTTTCTACATCTTTCTATCTTAATCAACCGCTAACTATACACTAATCAGAATCTGGACTGATAATTCTTTATTAGTGTTCGACTCCAAATAAACGACCAAAACTTGGATAGACGATACGTTTCAGCAAAAAGATAAGATATATATATATATATATATATATATATATATATATATATATATATATATAACGTCCGTCATTATTCGACTCTTTTTTCAAACAAGAAAAACATCTGTTTTCCATAGTATCACTGTCTCTCCGATCTTGGTGGTCAGCCTTGCCTATCGTGATGATCCAACGAAGCTATATTGGCTGGAACATATGATTCTTTAGGTTTCACCATGACAAACAGGTCCACTGAAGAATGATGAGACTAAAAGCAGTTACTCAAAGTCCGAGGGTGAAATAGTACTGCTGACTGTAGAAGGATGTGACAACATCCGGGCTTCTCCTCGAACATCTGCTATCTGCAGAGATGCTGCCTTCTTACAGGGGGAAGAAAGGGGTTAAGAAATGTCGACCCTAAAAATGTTACACCTCATATTACTCCACGGATTTCCATTTCAGCTGCAAAGCATTTCAAAAAGAGCACAGCTAACACTTCAAACGTTTCTCATAAAAAGACCATGCGTGACCGGCCTCAAGCAGTTGAACTCTGGACCCTGCGGTTGTGCAATCAGGTCTATGAGACCGACGCCAAACTTATTGAGTTAACTCAAGTAACACTGTCATGATGTGAGCAGCAGTCACTAACACCAACTCTAAGCTTATGATGAATGTGAATATTTTAAACTTACCTACGGTCGTTTAGCTCCATCAAAATCATATTCATCATTTTCCATAGCTACTACTAGTTGACTTATTTCACGTGCAATTGCATTTAAATTCGTACGAATGATTGTTTCCGGCGAAATAACACTAGGAAGTGCAGTGGTGGTAGTAGTAGTAGTAGTAGCAGTAGTAGTAAGAGTAGTAGTACGAAGATCAATTTCTTTCAAGTATATTTTACAAACTTCTTTTAAAGATTGAGTAAATACAACAATTTATTCCAGTTTGAATGAATCCTCCTGTAGAAAAAGAAATCGGAATCATAAATGGAATTGGAGAAGCCTGGCTGATATGTACAACTTTAGAGAGTTTAAACCACAGTCAAACATTTGTCAGAAATTCTTTCTATTTTTGAATCATTCTGCATCTGACAGCAAAGCCATCATCTAGAAGATGCAAGTATTGTCATTATCAGTTTTCTACTGTGCAATAGACCAAACCATATTCCGGTGGAGAAGGAAATCAGGAAGAAGCAGTGGAAGTTAATTGGTAGTAGTAATTATTGGACAGAAAAACCCGGACCTGCATTCTTGAGGAGAAAGTATGCTATCATATTGATTCAAACTTCCGGCACACTATATTTCGGAATGGGACAGTACTACATAGATAATCAGGCTGCTAATTAACTTCTGAGATATTAAGCAATTATATTATCAATCATTATTTGTTGATATGATGTTTGTTAAGTCTTTCAGTGTTGATCAATTTCTATCAATTCATTAATGAATTTCGTTAGTTGAGAAATCAATACAAGCATTAGATACATCAACCCGTTTTTGGTGGATTGATCTACAGCTTATCACAAATGCGGAGAATAAGGACCCAGCTGCAATCCACCAGGCGGACAGCTCCAGAAAACAAAATAAAATTTAATTTGCACAGTTGAAATGATGAACTGATCGTTAATTATTTAATCACCTTGAATGTTAGCTCGAAATTAAAACAGTTATGATGTACTGGTGAACTACACTTATGTTATCGATATATATATATATATATATATATATATATATATATATATATATATATATATATATATATATATATATATATATATATATATATATATATATATATATTGATAACATAAGTGTAGTTCACCAGTACATCATAACTGTTTAATTTCGAGCTAACATTCCAGGTGATTAAATAATTAACGATCAGTTCATCATTTCAACTGTGCAAATTAAATTTTATTTTGTTTCTGGAGCTGTCCGCCTGGTGGATTGCAGCTGGGTCCTTATTCTCCGCATTTGTGATAAGCTGTAGATCAATCCACCAAAAACGGGTTTATGTATCTAATGCTTGTATTGATTTCTCAACTAACGAAATTCATTAATGAATTGATAGAAATTGATCAACACTGAAAGACTTAACAAACATCATATCAACAAATAATGATTGATAATATAATTGTTAATATCTCAGAAGTTAATTAGTAGCCTGATTATCTAAGTAGTACTGTCCCATTCCGAATTATAGTGTGCCGGAAGTTTGAATCAATATGATAGCATACGTTCTTCACAAGAATGCAGGTCCAGGTTTTTCTGTCCAATAATAACTACTACCAATCAACTTCCACTGCTTCTTCCTGATTTCCTCCTCCACCAGAATCTGGTTTGGTCTATTGCACAGTAGAAAACTGATAATGAAAATACTTCACTTCCTAGTGTTATTTTGCCGGAAACAATCATTCGTACGAATTTAAATGGGTCAACTAGTAGTAGCTATGGAAAATGATGAATATGATTTTGATGGAGCTGAACGACCGTAGGTAAGTTTAAAATATTCACATTCATCATAAGCCTAGAGTTGGTGTTAGTGACTGCTGCTCACATCATGAGAGTGTTACTTGAGTTAACTCAATAAGTTTTGGCGTCGGTCTCATAGACCTGATTGAACAACCGCATGGTCCAGAGTTCAACTGCCTGACCACCAAGATCGAAGAGACAGGGATACTATGGAAAACAGATGTTTTTATTATTTGAAAAAAGAGTTGAATAATGACGGACGTTATATATATATATATATATATATATATATATATATATATATCTTATCTTCTTGCTGAAACGTATCGTCTATCCAAGTTTTGGTCGTTTATTTGGAGTCGAACACTAATAAAGAATTATCAGTCCAGATTCTGATTAGTGTATAGTTAGCGGTTGATTAAGATAGAAAGATGTAGAGAAACTAGGATAGGCTAGATGAACTGATATTCTACGATGAACAAGGTACCCCCTAACGTATATACTTACTCAAGTTGCTCCAGTTGCCCTAACGTAAGCTGCCAACCAACATTCTCCAACCTATGTTTATTGTATGAACCCCTTACATTGTTTTTTGATTTTAAATTTATCAAGAGGAACTATTTTTTCAGTGTAGATAAACAACCTGCAATTAATCAATCAGTCAGATGCAACCTGGAACTTCGTACGTAAGTACATCAGTTCAGGTTACAACACTAGCACAGAGACGCAGTTCACATACTTTTGTGGTAGAGGAAGTAGGAGTACTATTAGTGATATAGAAGAAGTGGGTTCCAAGATATTATTTAAGAAGTATGATTCAGTGAGATAGGTTTAGAAAGACAATAGTACAGATGCTGTGAAATCCAGAAGATTAGGATTTGTGAGTGCTCAATGAATGGATGCACTTGTGCCATTGCAAACGATTATGGGCCATGTCATTCAAGGTCTCTAACCATTGGTGACATTCGTCCCGCGGATCCCAACCAGGTAGTCAACATCTACCAACATGACTCATTCCACTAGTCAGTGATTTCATGGATTCGCGCCATGTTTTGGTCTGGCCACCACTAACTTTCTTCCAACTTACTCCTACACCACAAAACAAAGCTCGTCGAGGCAGTCGGTGGTTAGGCATTCGTAACACATGTCCAAAGCACCTCAACTGAAGTCTCACTACTTCATCCATTAATTTGCCATCCTTACATAGAACTTGTATCCTAACGACAGAATCGCTTATATGGTTGGCTCAGGATACACCAGCACTGCTTTTAAGATATCTATGAACGAATGCTAGTAACCTACTAATATCCTTCACTCTTACCGGCCATGTCTCGCATCCATATAGGAGAATGGAGAGAACTGCAGCACAGTACACTCGTCCTTTAGTCAGCAAACGGATATCTCGCCTACGCAATAAATTACGTGAATCGGCATTTTGTATCCGTGCTGAGATTTCGTCAGTCCTCAGGACATCAGCACTAGTGAGACTCACGAGACCAGTGAAGCGGTCGACACGCTCAACTACTTCACTCCCTATCACTAGTTCCGGTGCCGTCACAAGACAATTTAGAAGCAATATTTTACATCACGAACATGCTTGCATTGTTGCTTAGGGTAGTCAGAAGACTCTGCATTTTTCAGCGTCTTCACCGAATAGAATATTCAAAGTCAGTATGCGATCGTCCTGGGAGAAGGTCCACCACTGAAAAAATCCTCGTAACAGCTCACCTGCAATTAATGATCGTCTACAAAACTTTAACAGCAATTGAATAATCATAATAACACTTAGAAATTATTCATACGCGAAAACGTACAAGCATTTTATCGCCACAAAGTTGGGACACCTCATAAGTTGAATGTCGAACAGCTTCACGAAGAGCTTTAATCTACAACAAATAGGAAAAGATATTTTAAACAACCTATATCTTAATAACCTTTATTGATGTCTACATAAATGAAATTTCTTCAATTACGGCTGACATTCGGGCAGTCTATAAGGATTGTCTCAACATGAATATTATGACACAAGTTTATATAGAACAAGATGTGGTCAGCGATGGGATACAGGACGCGCAACTCGTCCTAATTGGGACTTTTCAGCTGCATTTGTCTGCTTTTCAGGGTAAATGTCCTCCGAGCAACTCGAATCCATAATGTTGGATTTCTCTCATCTCAGTCACTTGTTTGCTTGTAGGCACAGTCATTCAACTTCAAGCCTCAACTCCTT
>CALYCR020001258.1:0-10556 GCA_944470395.2 Schistosoma turkestanicum
TTGATACCTTCAACCTACCGAGAGCCCCGCCACGAGACATAGTGATACGGTTGCTTCACGTAACTCGAAACTTTGTTGACGGCCAATTGTTTATTACATATTCCATCGTCATCTTGATGATGTAGTCGTTACTAAAAGCACTTCATATATCTGTAGAGCGGATCTCAGATATAATTCTGCGTGGTCTTCTCAATACCGAAACGCGATTATCATGTTTTCATCTCAAAAGCATCAAGGCCTATTGCTGAAGACGATTTATAGAATGGGGTAGAATGCCAGATTTTGAATCAATTCCTGATGATGTAGGCTTAAGACCGGTTGAGAGCGTTAATTTTCCATCGTACAGAAATTTTGCTGATGGAAAACAGCAAACACCATGGCAAAAGCCTCTTTTTCTATCTGGCTTCACTACTTTTCTGCTGAGGTTAGTGTACAGGATGCATGCATAACGGCTTTTTCTGACATATCTGTAAAGTGATGTGAAATAGCAGCACCGTCCGCATATGATCAAACTCCTGCTGCTACGATATTTTGGTCGGATAATTCGCAGTTAATTCATTACTATTTCTACCTAACCAAAGCAGCATCGCTGACTCTGTTTTAGTTCCTTGTGCTAGACTTTCACAATAGAAAATTCAGTTGAGCACTAATATCATGCATCCTAGGAACAAACTCTGGATAATAACTGAAAATCCGAAAATAAGTCGTATTTCCGGAACATTGGTGGCATCAGCTGGATAGCTCAGATGTTTTCAGATACCTGTCGGCGGCCGTCGAGTACACTTTACCCGCAGCAATAAAACCGGCATTTATCTGAGAGTAACCAGGAACAGTCGTTCAAGATGCATTGTAGTACCAATGTCGTGCATTCCCGTAGCTGTTCTATTGTCTTCGTAACAAGTGAAATATCATCAAATTAGTCTGCGATCACAGAGATATCTGATAGCATAGAATTCATTAGTTGTTGGGAGACAGATAAGGCAGTCTTAACTACAAAAAGGAGAGGGTTGTACTGGAACATACCAAGATGAGTGTTGATAGTAAGCAGCTCTTTATATGCTTCGTCTAATTCCACTTGGAAATAATCGTCAGCTAGATCAGGTTTTGTCAAAGTTTTTCCCACATTCAGCATAGAGAAGAGATCTGCTGGGACTAGCTGAGGATAATGATGCTGTTGCGGAGCTGCAATGAGACCTGTAGGGAAGTTAGCTCATAAACGTTTCGTGCCGTTGGCCATCCTAATAACAAATATAGGTGCTCCTCAAGCAGAGTAAAAAACGAAAGCAAAAACTCTCTTTCGATGAAAGTAATTCAATTCCTCATATACTGTTGCGAATGTTGCATAAAGTACTGGTCTCTTTGAATAGAAAACAAGCTTAGATCCAGGTTTTAACCGAATCAGTGCATTTATGGCAGTGCACCGACCTAATTCAGGTTGGTAAATAGTTGCACAATCCGTCATAGGCTTCTGTGTATATGATTCGGTGTCATGTGTTTGTGATACCTGGTTCCATATTGTATTCATCGCGACATCAGCCAATTTCAGTCATTCCTTACAATCCTAACCGGGTAGATTTAAATCAGCTGGCCTTATAAAATATACTCCGGTAAGTAAAAGGCATCCAAGACAAGTTTTCATTACAATCGTCTTAACAGACGAAGGTAACTTTCGCACGCAGTTCTGTGTTCTGAGCTGCAGCCTTACGCTACCCGGTTTGGTCAAATGTTAACTTGAGAGGATGATGACGTCAGATACCGTATCTATTGGCAATATAAGCGCGTGTCCGTCAATGTAATGAGTAATAAATTTCCTGTTACGTGGCCTTGACAAGAAGATATTGGGCTCAATGGATTTTTACTGGATCCAGGAACTGACATCTTGGTACTTCTGGATCGGTTCAAATTTCTTTTTAGGAAAACACCATCCTAATGACCGATGACCTTGCACTCCCACCAGATGTTGCTTATTTTGCGGTTTCGTACATATTGTCATGAGCCGCAGTGCCATCAAGGAGTAGAATTCGTTTTCGACCTTTGAATAGAGATGGGGTAGAATGAAGTGTGTGTAGCATGGGCAGATATATTCTGATTAGGTGGCTGCTGTACCAAATGTACTTCCGATTGACTACCACTCTGCATTATAGTTGAGTCTCGTTGTAGGTTGATGACACGTTGGTACTCCTTAGCCACGTCTCTAGGGATCTTGCTGAAAACGACGAGTATCCTTTTTCGAATGCCAATGAACTAATGAGACTGGAGGCTGCAGATGAACATGAGGGCTTTAAACTCAACTTCAGAATATGAATAATATGATCTGAGTAATGTAAACAACATAACGCATGATAGTTTCAAAACCAACGAATACGTTTAAAGAACATATAATACAAACTCAATTTTTTGTTCAAAACGGAAGCACAACTTGCTAATTTATTGACCGAAATCGAAGATCAAAATAAAACGAATGACACTGTGTTGGTCCGGAGCTTCTGAACATCGAAATTTTCGGAAACATAATACGAACGATAATTCTAAGAAGGCATTATATATCGGTTCCTTCGTCAATATCATTTGTCGATTCAGTGTTTTCTTTGATACGCACAAAGCTTTGTTTGATTAACATCCCGAGATACGCGTGTCAGTCATTCTGTATTTTGAAGTAAATGCTGATGAGAACTGTGTCACATGCAACACATTCCGGGTTGAATATATCTTGTTCTTCGAATGGACTACAATAGAATAATAGAAATGCAAATCGCCTGCATTTTTTATTACGATATCGTAATATTATGTTACTACTACCTTTACAATAATGAGGATGGTGTTTCCGCAGATGGGAATTGACAGGTTTTATTGAGAATTTTGTTGACTGTGGATAATATTTCTATAAATCTGTAACGTGTACATGCAGCCTACAGCAATATAAACTGAAGAGTACATCGAGTGCTCAGGGATACAATAAAAGTCTCGGACAAAAATAAAAGCAAAAACTGTCACCAATATAAAGGAGCAAAGGTTTTAAAAGCATTTTGGAGAAAAATAACTTGACAGGACGACAAAGAGAATAGTTGGTAATGAATCATGAAACAAATCGCATTATGTTCATTTCGCGGTAGTGATCAGTTTCACTGATGACTCGAATATTTTTTAATAAACATGTGGAAAATAATACTGTTAATTTTACCAGGTTATGTGACTTACATTGTGATGACACCAAACACATGAATAAGATTATCACAACAAGCTGAATATAATGTTGTGTGTGAATAGAGATTTGCTAGCTGAAGACATTCACTTAGAGTCTATAGGTCGATTTACTAATTTCGTTAACGTTATTCGCCCTTAAAACTGAACCAAAAACATTTGGTCTGAAGATCTATATATTTCAATTACATGATTTCGTATAACTGCTCTTGCGAAAACGCTGGCTGATAAAAAACGCGATATTTTGTTACACTGGTTACACTGAATTACAAACCATCATTCTTCCACTTCCACTTTTACAGTCAGGTGAATGTTGGCAGGCATAAATTTAAGTAGGTGTCTTGCAGATCAAGAAAGCACTGTGACTCCGGTGAATAATGCAGTGTGCAAAAAATTATCAATGGAAGACGACAAACCACAATGTCTCATTCAAATGCCTACGTGACCAAAATCCTAAAAACTATCTATATCGCAATCTATCCATTTTAAATCTAAAGATCTTTAAACGCATACATCTTTGAACATTCAATGCAGTTCCGTGGACTGAAACAATGAAGACAAAAATATCCTGAATAAAATCATGAAACGTTGAGATCAAATGATATGATGATAATAAAATTTACAAACTCACATCTTTCATTCCCATATATTGATTATCTAGTGATTACTGTATCACTGAACTTTGGAACTATTAACGAGAAATAAACTTTGTGTGAAACACTTGAAACTTTATTACAACTAAAGAGACAATTAACACGATACTTTGAAATGAAATTAATTATTCATCTTTTATATCACCTAGTCTCATGGTCATAATGAGACGATGAAAACTTGAAATGTTACACCATCAAAAATAATAAAGAGTATACAATCTTCAGAATACACGCGAATAATTTGACCACATTCATTGATTGTCAAATAGGTTAGTTTATCAATGAACTGTAGACTAAATAACGGGTAACGAAATCTTAGTAAAATAATTGAAACTGAAACTCATAGAACAGTGAACATAATCAACGAGTACGTGCAGATACTTTGAAATGGAAAAAAAATCATCGTAACACTACAAATTTTTAACCAATTTTTATTCATTTTAATAAATAACGGTTGAACTATCCTAATCTGCAATTATAAAACATCATAAACATAAACATATTTATATGTCGTGGTTATTCAAAGTAGTCACAAAAATATGGATGAACACTTCCTACCCTTGAAAATTCTTTATTAATGTGAGACAGTTAAAGGGTAATTATTGAATCCTATGTAAGTCTGGGCGAACTGATACGGGTGATTCCGATTCATATTCTCTCATTAGCATATACATATGATGATACATAGATGTAATAAAGGATTTTGGAACTAAATAATTTTGTGCCATACAAGAATCATAGGGAGCAAGCTTACCTTACATGAACTTCAAGAGGAACGAAACAGTGAACTGACATGCTGAACGATCCTGTGGTTTAATTCCGTTTCAGGCTTTCTTATGTTGAGTGTTTTTGATAAATAACCCTCTGTTTCAATGTGGTGTTCAATGGAAAATGATCCGTAGTGTGGTGTTTAACTGGTTCATAATATAGTCGGATTTCAGACTGCAAGGATACACGTCGTCTATTTACTAAATTTCTCATTCCGGTACACAATACTCTGTTTCCGTGTGTTGAGAATAGGATGATATGCTTGTAGTTTGCAATCAATTTATCTGTACCGAAACATTCAGTTAGTTTCTTGTTATTTTCAAAGATTGAAACGAATTTATTTTCAGAACACTGAAACATGAATGAAAATGTTCACTTTTTAACACTTTTCACGGTTTAAAATTTTATATCTCATGAAGTTGTGCAAAATGTGAGCAGGTGTAAAGGAAGATCTGCAAGCATATCATTATAAGGTGGGACGGTTTCGCTACGGGTTTAACGCCTTTATCTCGTCCAACCAGATGTTATAAAGGATTCCAAAGTAAAGTGAATTTTGGACCTACGGTCTGTTGGAATACTATTATTGTTTAAATGACATACCTAACAGTTATATTTTTCGTGTGGTTGCATGTTGATCAGCAGTTCATTTCAAGTGCAGATGTTCCTCATTAGCGATCACAGTCGGCAAATCGGAAAATAGGGAAAAATTTGATGAATTGATCAAATCAGTTTTCGACGGTACTCTTTTATCATCAGATGTCAATCAGAATACTGACCTTAAACCTATCAAAAAAGAGGATTTTACCAAATTACTTTTACCAATGATATTTCAAGATGGATATACACCAATATTTTCACTATCCGTATCCCTTTATGAGAATGATACAATTTCTTTCTACGTAAGGTAACAGACAAATTGGTTATGGTCAGTCATATAAAAAATGGATTTACAAACACATAATTTGAATAACTATTCTGAGTAAACGTTGTATTCTGACGTCGCAATGTTAATCAGTTGAATTACTCAACATGTTACTTTCTATGTGAGCGAATTTTGAAGAAATTTGAAGCGTTCGATATTTTACCATGAACTGAATGTCGTTTAGTTCACTGACCGATGCTTTGATGCCTTCACAGATTAAAATTCATGATTGACATGAATATAGATAAAGTGTCATTTGGTAATGATTATGACCATTTTACTGCATAAAGACTTGTATCAATAAAGAACGGATTTGTTTACAGTCTAACAGATATTAGCATAACGTCATCCAGTTTGTGTTGTCAGAATCAGTTGAGCATTCGCGCACTTGTCATGTATTATATTAGTGAAAGTTCGATTCATTTATCTTTGAACTCAATGCTTTTACTGACTTAGTAACGACAAGCTAATATATTGGCATAGCTAGGAAAATAAAACCGTCTACATTTATGAAGAATATTACAAGTAAAACTCGCGCATATCTGACCGTAACTTTTATTGGTGCCGCATTTCATTTGAAATATTTTTAAAAGTTGATGTGATTTTCTACTTTCAGATTTTTCCTTTACGGCTTGAAATATTAACCCTGGGGTTTTCAAAAATGGTATGATCAAATAAATGAAGTATATATGTATGAATATTTATGTGATAAGGAAAATGATGTTCATTTCTATCATGTAACAACTTGTAATCTGCAACGCATGAAGCAGTTCATGAAGCTTATATTCACCAGACAGCAAAATTCAAACAAATTTATGTAATAGTTTTAGTAAGACAATGCTTTCTTGAGTATTGGTATTGCTGAAACCTGAGCAGTTTGACATCTCAATCCTATCAAGACATCTTGTCAATTGCGTCCATCTTTGGCGGTACACGTGATTACGTTGACCTGCCCACGTACTCGATACTGTCGGAGCAGGCTCAACCGGGTTTTTCCACCTGAGCGTTTGTCTTGCATTGGAAAGATTATATATTTTATATGTGCTTATTTGATTGATTTCAGTTTTCTTAGTATGTTGCAATAAGACACATGTAGAACTTCTGCGTCTAGTATGAAAATTCTTAGCTACCACGAACACGAGATCAAGAATTATTGTCCTCTAAGTTATTGTATGCGTGTTATTTTACTGAAAACTAATCACCAAGTTCATTGTACGATTACATACTACGGCAGTTCATTTTAATAATGACTCTTATAGTACATTTTTTCCGTGAAACAAAGTTAATGTTCGATAACGAGGAACCTTTAATTCCTGCCTTTTCATAATCAATAGCTCAATGAAGCAGACGGAAAAGCCGTAGAACCAATTGCACACCATTTGAAGAACCCTAAATCAAATCAAATTTTAATAAATTCAATGAACAAAGATTTATGGGGTGTATAGGTTAGTAAAACGGAACTTGAAGTTCACTGCTGATTTAGCGTCATTGCATAATAGGTTTTTTTCATTGATTGCAATTTATTATTGAAAGTAACCCAAAATTCTGCTGTATGCAACTTCTAAATTGCACTAGTGAATCCCTCTGCCATTAAGCAACGTTTAGGTTTCCTGATAGTAAAAAATTTTCCACTAAAACCAAATGGCTAACACCCGGAAGATATAGTTTCATGCCAGATGATCAACAGCCTGTCCAGTACAGTTTCTTTCATTGTCTTTCAAAAGACATTTCATTTGAGAGCAGTTACAAAGGACGCTTACTATAATTAGAAAAATGGTTGTCACGTTTTCCGTGTGCAATTTAAAGGCATTCTTGATTTTTAAGTGATATCTGAAAAATAAGATAAAGCAGTAAATATCAATGATACTAACGGATTTGAAAAACGCGATATTGCCAGCGAAATTCGCGAAACCATTTCGGATCATCAAATGTTGACTAAGAAATACAATGAATGAGATTGATTTAAGAAATGATCGCTTGTTAGGACAATAATTCAAGAGTTGAGTAAGTAAACGCGTCAGTTTTCACACACTTTCTAAATCATTAGCAATTATGTAAGATGATATTGTATGCAGTCCATCAAACAGCTAACTACGTCATTTATGCTTACATATTTTCTTTAAACAGTTGGAATATGAGGAGCGGGTCACAAAAGACTATCTTCTAAAAAACTGCCCTATAGTAAGTTGAGAATTGATATAACTTTATGGTAACGTGTTGTAACTCAATTGTTTCATGATCCATGAATTATTCACTCTATGTGAGCACATGTAAATACAGGTTACATATCCACAACAGGCTCAAATATTTGAAACGACGGTCGAACGACCGTCAGAATGAACTAGGATATTAGTTCACTCTACAAATAGTAATATGATTATAGTAGTCTTCTGTCTTTTTCTACTGAAAGAGAAAAGGAAATAACTACAGTCACTCAAAGAACGTATGCCTGTTCTTTGAACGAATCGTATTACTTGTGATTGCGAAGGCCACAGTTGTATGAGCCCCCTGGTTTTATCTTCTGTCTTTAACAAAATTGAAGAGTTTTGATATTTCGAATGCCTTGTTGGCTCATGGAAACGAGTGTTTTCTTGGTTGATTTTGAAAGTGAAGTAAGGAATTTACGTTTGCAACTGCATATAACAACACATTGATATTGAGAGATAGAGCGATTGCTTGTGTGAAACATTAGGCTCATTATGTTGATATATATTGATTTATAAATTAACTGCAAATTATTTACTTGGACCAGATCGATTGGAATTTATTATTGGAAAGTATTTCCAGTGCAATGGATTATAACTCATACGAGCATACTGAGTTCGTTGTAACAAACATGCATGCCTTCAAAAGATTCTGTGAAATGTATCTTGAATTCGCGAAAACAATAGATGGAAGCAGGTTTTTCTTTGTGAATTGAGTCATACGCTTTCCATAACCGATTTCCTTAAATAAAGGACATTCTTTTATATTTCGTCTGGACATTGTTGGTGAAACCAAGATACTTTCTAGCGACAGATCGTACACAGGATTCACGGTAAAAGATCCATCATCAGCTGAATCTGTTGTTCGATTGTTACATCGTAAATATTCCTTGTTCCATAAATTCTGATTTATGTACAGTGGAAAAATTTGTATCAAGTGATACGTTAAACTATTTTATTTCGAATTCATCGTTTATATTGAAGTTCGATATGGTGTTGTCAGACATCTTTGCGTCTGTTATGTTTATTACAAGTGGAAAAACAATGTTGAACGCTATTCGTAACATTTGTATTACTCATTTGTCAGAGATGACATTGTTCAAACCCTAAATATCCTCTGTAATATTTATTCGTGATCCGTAAACACTCACATCAGATGAATTTGCCTATTGTAGATAATTTTGTAGTATTTTAAACCGTTTTAAGCAGAAAATTTTCCATGATATTTATCAGGCATGAAAGTGACGATCTATGTTGATTTCTTTTAAGGGAACCAAATTATAGTTTGATAATACTTTCGTCTCCTATAAATCATAGTGTTTTTACAGTGCGAAGTGAACATACCTAGTTATTTAAAGTCTGTTTAGTTCTGGTGTCCTTAATTCTGTTTCAAAGTCATCAAGGATTATTAAGGTTGACAGAATGATCAAATTTATGAATGAGTTAGGTGAATTCATTTATATCATCAAATTGATTTATTCATAGATTATTGTCTGCAGTGGTTGTAGGATCAAGTACTTCAAATAATACTGTGAGGAAGAAAATATTTGATCGGCTTTAGCTTCGTACATTCCATTTCATGCATATGCCAAAAATTTTCATGGTTAGAAGTATAATATACTAACAACAGTGTGTAATTTTATCAGTAACACGATAACAGCACAAGTATTTTATTCAACATTTATTTTCGAGCGGTATATAAATATGGTATGGAAGCGAATTCGGCATTGCATTGTTCTAATGTTATCGAATATTTCAATAAGAGAAATTATTAGAGCCTGTCAGAATATTATACCTTCATCAGATATGTAGATTCGGTAACTTTTACTCCTATAAATGATCAAACTGCTAATTTTGAATTGAGTGTCGATTATGTATTGCTGAGACACGTGGTTTCTCTATTCATCCATTCAGTGAAATATACGATATGATTCTGATGAGTTTCTGGTACAGTATGAGAGATACCGGCAAAATTGACTTCAAAGATTTGTATCCTTCTGATAAATGCAAGTTTCTTTATAATGGCCTTAATATTATGCATTATCGATTTGTTGTTAAATGATTGATTTATTGGTATCTATCATTAAACGTAACATGGATGAACACATTAAAATTTAATTGAAATGAAGGTTCAATTCAGTGTTGATACATTCTACATAGTGTGTTGATAGCGTTCGAATACAATCTAGTGAGACAAATCAGGACCAAAAAATTAGAAGGATAAATTTAAAAGTTTTTTAAATAAACTTCGAATAAAGTAGTTGCATTTATCCTCATTTACGTTATAATGACGTTCATTCAAACAACGAGATTTTCGCATCATTCAGATCGCTTTTCACATTTTACATTTGTCAAGTAACCGCTTGTCATTGTATGTCATTTCAACTTGTACCAGTAATAGAAAGCGTTGTTCGAAGGGAACACTATATATGTTGCTATTTAAAATCAGAATATTTTCTTGATGATCAAACATTCAGTGAATCCTAATTAAAGTTTTCAAAATGCTGTTTTATTTATTATTCGATATATGTGTAACAAATTATTGTTAATATTTCAGCAAAAAAGTTAGATGAAAAGTTTCCAACTTGTATTGACCAGCTGAAGCAAAATTTCAGGTGGACACTAAATCAATTTCACGATTATTCACATGCAAGTAAACATGCACATGAGGAGGCAAGTTTCAAATTTCAGATACCACTTTATATGTGTTGTTCAAATTCATTAATGTAGCTTCAGATAGATTAGTATAACTACGCTCCGGTAAATCTGGAACTACAATGGGAAAGGAATATTTTGAATTTTGAAAAT
>CALYCR020001259.1:0-10498 GCA_944470395.2 Schistosoma turkestanicum
GAGATGGAAGTGCATAAGACAAAAACTGAAGATATCACCCAACTATATCACGCAGCAAGCCCTCACCTGAAAGACTCAGCCAAAAGAGAGATGGAACACCAAAAAATACATTCCACTTAAATCGAGATAGAAATGAGAAGATTGGACAACAATTTAGTAGAACTAGAAAAGAAGGCCTAGGATCGAGTAAGTTGGAGAATGTTGGTTGGCGGCCAATGCTTCACTGGGGGTAACAGACGTAAGTAAGAAAGTATGTAACCCTTTAGAAGTGCGCATCTAAGACCTCAGCGCAAACGGGAATCAAACCAAGGACATTTCGGTCTAGATTCGAACATGGATAAAAATATCGCCGATAAGCATATATATATAATTTTTATACAGTTGAGTAACTCTGATTTTCTTTCTAAAATAACAGTTAATTAATAATATAAATTTAAGGAAGGAAGTGAATACATAGTGTTTTATCAGAAACAAATGACTATCAGTCTACCTTGAAAGCATGAATGAATCATTTTTAGACTAGCATTAGAAAACTGGAAACACTATAAGACGGTCGGTTCAGCAGTGCACATCCACGACTCTTGCTACTCAAATGCTTCGAACCCAATATCTTCGGTCTTTCGCGCGAACACTTTACCTCTAGACCACTGAGGAGGTATCCAACGGTGTTAATGTCTAACTTTGATCAATTTAAAGATTTAGCGCAACCTCACCTATTGGCTTCAGTACTTACTGCTTACACCTGACGGGTTTAACTCAACAGGCCACATCTTCTGATGATGAATCCCATAACAGGACAAAATGGCCATCAAGCGCTTCTTAGTTTCTAATGATGGCCTAACAATGATTCATTCTTGATTTAAAGGTTAAATAAACGATCTCCATAATACACTAATTCAAAAGACTAACGATTTTTTTTCGAACAGATATTAATTGAAATGAATTGTTGTGTATAACTTTCATTAAGGCGTTTACTTCTTTGCCTTAATCTCTTAATTTTTTCATCAATCACAAATGTTTAGTGATTGATTAAATGAGCATTATTGTTATTTTTCTGGTTGGTATTTTTATTACGATGATTTTCTACGGAATGGGGTCGCTAACCCAATGCCAAACTCACCCCACTTATCCAGTCTTAGAGCTAACAGTAACCTTAGAAGGGCTCCAGGCAGAGTTAAGCCGTGCGCCGGCCGGGAGGTGAATAGCGATGAATAGGATTTATGAAAAACTGGAAAGACATGCCCAGAATAGAATTGGTCGAAGGTCTCTTCTGGTCAACAGCCTATACTCCACTGTTTGACAATAGCAGTCATCGTAATTCATAATTAATTGTGAAATAACAGGAATTAGTTTTATGATGCTCAAAATACAAGTAAGCTGTTCTTTAAAACATTACTTAACATGTGACTTGACGATCAGATTGAAAATACAATCTACTGTTGAATACTATTACAAATTGATCAATGTCCAATTAGCATCTTCTAATTCATCCTACCATACATACAGGAGACATATCGGAGCGTACAGCACGACTACTGAAAACATTTGGAATTGATGTGGCACACAAACCAACAGAATCACTTCAATCAATCGTATGTAGACCAAATGACAAAATGACAAAGGCAGAAAAACCAAATATCATCTACAAAATAAACAACTGTTCAGACTGTAAAAACCATTACATAGGACAAAGTGGACGGTCTCAGAAGCTTCATTTAAGTAAATACCAATTAGCAGTCAAACACCACGACAATTCTGGGCTTATATCAATACACACTGACAATTATGGACATTAATTCGATTGGGACAATGTAGAAATAGCGGATAGGAGGAGGACAAAGAACATGAGAGAATTTTTAAAAGCTTATTAATCAGGTCAATCAGCAATCGACAAACACATCGACATTGACCCAATTTACCAACCAAACCGAAAAATCATAAGTGACATAGGATCAAGAAAGAGATAAAAAGGGGAATACAATCAAAATAAAGGTGCTAACAACGACACGTTTAAGGTCAACAGTAACCAGTCAAGATCGAGTTTAGCAGAACAAGCTACAGGTCAAACGTGGAGAAATTCGAATACTTCACTTCTCGATCTGAAGTTTTTGTTGATGATGTTGTTCAGACGAAGAACAATGAAAGCTTCACAACCAAAACAATATCCAGCTCAGAGAACGAAACACCACCATCACAATCTAATTCTACAAAATAAAACAGCGTGTTTAGTCTACTTGAAATGTGGATTTTGAACTACAAGGGATTTCACTGTTTCTCTGTATTGCATATTTTCATAAGTACCATGAAAAAACTGAATGTTGAATGTTCCAAACGTTGTTACCTGAAACAATATGATTACTTACCGAACGACCATCCCATAAACATACAGTTTTATCTGATGAACCAGTCACTAGAATATTTCCATACGGTAGAAATTGAATGGAATTCACTGATTTACTATGCCCCCTAAGTATTGTACAACATGATGTTGTTGTAGATTGTGTGTTTAATAAATCTTTATTCATTTTATATGACATCAATGCATGTTCAACATTCCATAGACGTATGGTATTATCCATACCACAACTAGCTAAATATGCACCAGTCCAATGCCAATTCATAGACCATACAGCTCCAGTATGTTGACGTAGTACACCGATTCGTTTTGAATGATTCTGTTGTGATGATTTATCGTTGTTCAGGTCAATTTTCCATATCTAAAATAGAATTTAACATAAGTATATAGTTATGTATCGTGAGCAGCTTGATTATTACATAGTTTTCAGTTGTAACGTAGAACTTCGTACGTATGTACATCAGTTCAGAATGCCATACCACATTAGCACAGAGACGCAAATGTCAAATCAAATCCAAGAGTGATAGCAATAGTAGAGGTATTAATGGTGATGAAGAAGAAGAATAGGGTTTGAAGATATTACTCAAGAAGTATAATTCAGTGGGATAAGTTTAGAAAGACAAAGGTAGAGGTGCTCACGAATCCAGTAGGTTAGGATTTGAGCGAACACAAAGAATCAATGCACCGGCGCCATTGCAAACGATTTTCAGCTGTGTCATTCAAGGTCTCTAACCATTGGTGACTTTCGTCTCGCGGACCCCAACCAGGTAGTCTACATCTACCAACATGACTCAGTCCACTTGTCAGTGATTTCATGGATTTCTGCCATGTTTTGGTCTGGCCGCCCCTAACTTTCTTCCAACCTACTCCTACACTACAAAACACAGCTCGTCGAGGCAGTCGGTGGTTAGGCATTCGTAACACATTCCCCAACCAACTCAATTGATAAAGTTTCACCACTTCATCTATTGATCTGCCATCCTTACCTAGTACTTGTTTCCTAACGACAGCATTGCTTACTCGGTTGTCCCACGATGTACGCAGTAGCACTGAACATTATAAATCCATCACATATGATGACCGATAAGAACTGTGACTAGTAGTAACTTTCAAATAATTCAGTAGTTTCTCATTTTAAACAAATGTCATCAACATTGATAAATGAGTGATATTTCGCCTTTTTTATTTCATGTAAGTGTGTTTCAGAAATCATTTTGTTTATCACTAACTGTACTCATAATCATTTTTTGAAGTTTATAGGGATTTTTTTTTCTAAGAAAAATAAGAGTTTCAATATAATGAATCAAAGATTAAAACTTTACTTTTTGCGTTGAGGAACTGTAAGACTGTTATGAAGCTACAGTGACCTCTAGACAGCATGATTCATGCAAGAAAAGTTCAATTAATTGTGTTATGATGTGCTGTGTCAAGGGTCTGAACATGATATTTGCTAAGCCGCCCTATAAAAAACTGACTAATTGAACAAGAAAGCAAGAGCAGAAGAGAAAATCTAATTGTTTACTGAATCATATGTATAAATATTTGTCTGTAACTCACTTCCTTATACAACGAATCTAGTTCTTGACCAATGGATATGTATTCGTCCTTTCAGACATTTCTAATGGCCATCAAATGGTTTATCTTTGTTTAGCCACTGCTGACTAGCTCATTACATTAACGTGTATTAAATGACTTGCTTTATCTCTGTTTGTATGTATCAATTCCAAGAATTGTTGTTCTTTTGTCGACTTCAATCCATGTAACTGATTGATCTGGTTTTTGTTAGCTTACTCACTTTGCTTAAGCCTGTTACCTCTAGTGTGGTGCGCGCTGCTTATAAGTAGTATATGACGCGAGTAAAAACGTAACGTCTGGCAGTAGAAGTTGGGGGAAGATCAAGACAGGAAGAGTGGAAACACAATGGGATTTTTATGAAACGCATGAACAGTGAAATGTCAGACAGTGGATTGATGTTTGCAACAGGAACAGTCTAGTTCGACATGATGGATTGATATTTTGCACATTAACGATTTACGATATGATTTTCCTATTTTACAAATTAAGTCTGTAATTTGAGATAAATACAATTCGGTTGCCTTAACCTGTGTTCTCGTTCACTACACTAGTAGATCATAGGCTAACGACCACCATTCTCCAGCCTACTCTGTCCTGGGCTTTCGTTTTCACTTCTGTCCAATTTTTGTTAATTCTCCTCCTGTTTGCTTCCAATTCTTGGTGTAATGTGTTCTTTGGTCATACTCTTTTACTCTGGCCTTGAGGATTCCAGGTGAGGGCTTGTCTAGTGGTGCCGTTTGGTGCTCTCTTCAATGTATATCCTATCCACCTCCTGAACTTTCACTTAATTTCTTCCTCAGCTGGAGTCTGGTTTGTCCTCTCCAACAGTAGGTTGTTGCTGACGCTGTCTGGCCAACTTATCCGAAGTTTTTTTGGTAGAAAACTTTTAATAAACAATTGTATCTTACGGAAGATGACCTTTCCTGGTTCTCCAAGTTTCTATCCCATACACTAGAACTGTCTTGACATTTTTATTGACAGCTGTGACTTTAGTGTTTTTGTTTACTATTTTTGAGTTGCAGATATTGTTCAATTGTAGAAATTGCCAATCCGCGCCTTCATATCTGTATCATATCCGCCTTACTCATAAGTGCGGCATTGTTGTCACAGTTTAATCGTTCAGCTTGGAAAATAATAATATTAACGGATATTTCAGTTTTCTTTTAAGTTGATCATGACAAGAATATAAGATTGTGAATATTTCTGAGTTTCCGTAAATTCGAGAATTGGTCACTGTTAGATTACCGTTAAAAACACCGAATCAACAGACAGCCGCTTCATCCTACTGCCGGACTCAACAGATATGCTCATCTACGGCTCCGAAAGTGGGAATCGAACCCAGGACATTCAGTCTCGGCTGCGAACGCTCAAACTCTTAACTACTGAGCCGGCATTTCTCTGTGCTAATGTCTGACTTCAATCAATGCACGATATCGAGCAACTATATTTCCCTGTCTTTAGGCATCAGACATTAACACCGCAGGATCAGTAGTTAGAAGTTTGAGCATTCAAACACGAGAGCGAATATCCTGAGTTCAATTCTCGCTTGCGAGTCCATAGCCGTGCATCGCTGTTGAATCCCATACTGGCAGTAAAATGGCCGTACAGTGATTAATGTTGATCATAAACTCAATGAAGCTCATCACAACCCTTTAATGATAATCAATAATTCATTTTCAATATAAAAAAACAATTTATTGACTATTGAACAAATAGAGCTAGCTCACTTGAATAAAACCTTTAGCATAACCTGTAGCTAATAATTCATCATGTGGATGAAAATCAATTGATGATATCCAATCCGATGTGGTTAGTTTATATTCTATTAATAATTCTAATTTTGGAATTTTCCATAATTTCCATGATTTATCATCCCCGATTGAACATAACCATGATTTCTTTGAATGTATAGCTAATCTAAATAAATAATAATAATAAAGTGTTATATTCATTTGTAATGAATAGAAAGTTAAATATCTGGGAAATATATATATATATATATATATATATATATATATATATATATATAAGCCATCATTGGAAACCTGGAAGGACTGGACGGCTGTTTCGTCCTGGCATGAGACTCCTCAGCAGTGCGCATTCACGACTCCTGCAACACCCAAGATTCGAACCCAGGACCTTCGGCATCGTGCGCGAACGCCTAACCATCGGACCACTCAGCCGGTATCTAAAGGTGTTAATGTCTAACTTGATCAATTCACGAAGTTGCGCAACCTCATACACTGTCTTCGGTAGTTACTGTCTACACCCGAACAGACTGAACTTCAGTGATCACGACTTCCCTCTAGAACTTGGAGATACCGGCTCAATGGTCCAGCGATTAGACGTTCGCGCACAATACCGAAGGTCCCGGCTTCAAATCCTGTGACGTACGGGAGTCGTGGATGTGCACTGCTGAAGAGTCCCATACAAGGACGAAACGGCCATCCAGTGCTTCCAGGTTTCTAATGGTAGTCTAACATTGATCGATTCATGATTTCAAATATGTAACTTAACAATCTTCACAACTCCTTAATACAATATATATAACTAGAAATGGTTAGAATTATGTTGTTGTTGCTGATATTTAGACTGAATTCCGATCAGTTTTGGTTCATATATATGAATATATATGGATATCCTGTGCGGAGAGCCCTAATGGTGATTTAAACCAAACAGCATTGTGTTCGAGTCTCGGAGTGCACATTATCAACTCTGAAATGAAAAGTATAGTTAGTTGATGAGACTGAAGTAAGACGAAAACACATCGTGAACTATACTATTAGCAACATTTTATTTATTTTATAATGAAATAGAGATGTGAGAATTCGGTTTTTTATTTCTCAAAAAATTCTTAAAAACTAGATTAAAATGAAGCATGAATTTAGGATCTTCGATACACTATGCTCGTATATGTGTCTACAATATCTTCTAAACATAAATTAATGTAAATTTTAACCCCAGGAGTTGTCTATTAGAAACGTGACAGCACTGGAAGATGTCAGTTTTGTTCCAATATAGGACTTATCAGCGGTGCGCATCCACGATCCCTGCTCGAGAGACTTAGAACTCAGGACCGCCGGTCTTGGGCTTAAAGATTTAACTTCCACACCACTGAGCCGGCATCCATCAATGTTATTGTTTAACTTTGATCAGTCCAAGGTATTGCGCGACCTCACCTATCTTATTCAGTGAGTAACTGCCAACACTCGACAGGATTAATGAAAATCATAATATTTTTCGCTTGCTTTTAGGTATTCTGATTTATATGACAGAAAATTTGATTAGTATTCCACAAGTGACTAGCATATTTAAGCCATGTAAAATAAATTGAAGGGTTTTTTTAAAAGAGTAAATGTAATAAGACCATAACGATTATTTAAGTCTATTTTATTTTAAGTCTATTTTTATCCACGAGGTTTGACTTACTCTTGATAAAACTGTAGTAATTGTATTTTCTTATTCTTCCTACTACTATCAGTACACCTGTCTTCCTACTATCAACTTGTAATTAGCTATTATTTTACAAAAATTAAACTTGAACTACATACTAATTCTTTGTGTAGTGAACAGTAAAAACACACATTCAAACCAGACGCGACATTGTTTTTAGATCACTGGCTATGCGGATTTTAAATATTTTGGGACAGAGTTTTGGAGGTTTGTGTTTTTACACATTTGAAATCATCAATCAATCATTGTTAGACCACCACCATTAGAAACCTGGAAGCACTGAAAGACGGCCGTTTCGTCCTGGTATGGGACTCATCAGCAGTGCGCATTGACGACTCCTGCACCTCACAGAATTCGAGCTCGGGACCTTCGGTATTGTGCGCGAACGCCTAACCATCGGACTACTGGGCCGGCATCCGATGGTGTTAATGTTCTAATTTTGTACAGTTCATAACTTAAACTATGACTAAAAACACTAATCAGTAGTTAAATTGTCACATTGGAAACCACCATATTTAAGGTAAAAATTATTGATTTATCAATAAAAAAATTCAGAGCAAAGTAAATCTTTCTTTTTCCACACACAGTGCTTACTTGCTAACAGCTGCATTATGTGCACGTATACTCATGTCCAATTTTCTATTGTCTAAACGTGTAAATTTATACGCATGATTTGTCAATTTTGCTAATAATGGATTCATTTTATAATCAGTTGATAAATCACAAAATCCAATCTAATGAAATGAAAAAAGAGAAAGAAATTGTTTTAGCATTCTTGAGCATTTTTGTTTCAGACAACAACAAAGATTAATATGTAAGATTTATAATAAAATGATTAGGGATTGTGTCAACTGTATACTTATTTATTAAAAGTGCAAAACATGAATATAGTCTCACAGCTGTCTTCCAGGAGAGTTACTATTTGACTTGGATAATGCAAATGATCTAGTTTTGTGTTTTGGTGAAGACGTTGACAAAATGCAGAGTCTTCTGACCACCCAAAGTAACAATGTTAGCATATATTCTTGGTATACGTTAAGACTAACGAGTAAGCAATGCTGTTGTTAGGAAACGGGTTCTAGATAAGGATGACAGATCAATAGATGATGTGTTGAAATTGCATCAGTTGAGGTGGTTGGGACATGTATTACAAATCCCAAACCACTGACTCCCTTGATGAGCTGTTTTGTGATGTAGGAGTAGGTTGGACCAAAGCTAGGGGTGGCCAGAACAAAAACATGGCACATATCCATAAAGTTACTGAAAATCAAACTGAGTCATTTTGATAGGTGTTGGTTATGATCCGTGAGATAATCACAACTATTGACTGAGGACTCTGAATGACATGCCTTATAATCGGTATAATGGCGCAGGTGCATCGGTTCTGTGCCTTCAATGATTGTCTAATCTTCGTGATTCCTTAAGACTTTTTTCGCTCATTAAAAAATTTACTTACATCGGGTAGTGCTGTTGGAATCATATCTCCTATTCCTGATCTCTTCGATTACCATTCTTACTACTACTACTGCCACTACTACCACTACTACTGCTACTACTTATACAATTTATTAACAGAAATGCAGACACAGCAACCTCATGACGGACAGTCTTTCGGATGGCATCTTTTTATATTTTAGAAATTCTTGTAGTTTTATCCAATTTTTTATTGACCTGATCATACGTAAATAGATGAGCTGCCTAAATTAATAACTGCATTTTTATTTGTTTACTGATTTGCACCCACCGAAGACAGGTGGGTGAGGTTGCACAAAGTCCTTAAATTGATCAGAGTTAAACATTAAGCCGTTGGATGCCACCCCAGTGGTTCAGAAGTTAGGAGTTAGCTCACAAGACCGACGGTCCTGGGTCACATTCCTGCGAGTGGCAGGAGCCGTGGATGCGCACTGCTTATGAGTCCCATACCAGGAAGAAACGTTCGTTCAGTGCTTCCAGGTTGCTAATGATGGTCTAACAATGATTCATTTATGGTTCAATGTGTAAAAGCAATAATCTTGATAAATCTTAATGAAAAGTCGGAATCTTTGTCTCGAATCCTATAAATGCTATAGGCTGGTATCGTATCCGGAGCTCTAGAAACATTCTACAAATCTTTAGTTTTATTATATTACATCTGGACAAATATTTAATGAATTTCGAATCAGCTGATGGTTTGCATGCTTGTCTAGACATTTGTTAAGACAAAACACATGATTCTGAGATGGTAGAAAGAAAATTTATAACTCAGGTGAATGATTATGGTGGAGTTTTATCCTCTGTGCTGGATAGTTTTGTGATGTAGCTCCCATTGTTCACTGGAACACAACATCATCAGCACACGTTTGTGTATAGACGTCTTGACAAACATATATCTGAAATCATCAATCAATCATTGTTAGACCATCATTAGGAACTTGGAAGCACTGGACGGCTGTTTCGTCCTACTATGGGACAACTCATCATCAGTGCGCATCCACAAATCCTGCACCTCACGGGATTCGAAACCAGAACCTTCGGTAATGTGCACGAACGACTAACCATCGGACGACTTGGTCGGCATCCAATGGTGTTAAGTCTAACTCTGATTGATCTAGAGATTTTGCGCGACCTCACCCATTTGTCTTTGGTAGTTACTGCCTACACATACCCGACAGGGTTGAACTCCATTGGTCACGTCTTCCCAAGTAGAACTCGGAGAATCTCCTCACGGAGCTAGTCACTAGTTAGCACGGTTACATTATTTTCGGGCAGAGTATTGGAGGTTTGTGTTTTTAAACATTTGAAACCATCCAAAAACCTCCAAAACTCTGCCCGAAAACATATATCTGACCAAACTGTTAAAAATGTGTAAATGCAGATAGATTACTTTCTTTTAGATCAGTTCATTGTCTGCTTCGTCTAATCAAAATTTAGAAAAAAGAGCCTATTGGTTCGAATTAAGTTTTGCTATTAACCTATACTTTCTATCCCTGGATTTAGGTTATTATTTTCAAAATATATTACCAGAGTTAGGTATTTTCTTTTTCTGATATCGCGAACCAGTTAAATTTAGATAAGCGTTGAAAACCTGGAAGCAGTGAATGACTGTTTTGTCCTAATAAAGGGCAATGGGTATAC
>CALYCR020001260.1:0-10501 GCA_944470395.2 Schistosoma turkestanicum
TCATTTGACTCATTTCTCAATATTGTACAACTAACTGTCTTTCGATGAGGGCACGGATTGGCAAAGCAAGGGTTGCATTTCTACGGTTGAAAAATATCTGGAACTCAAAACAACTTTCAAACAAAACCAGAATCAGAATTTTCAATACAAATGTGAAGACAGTTCTACCGTATGGAGCTGAAACTTGGAGAACTACGAAAGTCGTCATTCAGAAGATACAAGTGTTTATTAACAGTTGTCTACGCAAAATACTTCGGATTCGTTGGCCAGACACCATCAGCAACAATGTATTGTGGGAGAGAACAAACCACATTACAGTGGAGGAGGAAATCAGGAAGAAGCGGTGGAAGTGGATAGGACACACATTGCGGAAAGCACCTAACTACGTCACGAAGCAAGCCCTCACATGGAACCCTCAAGTTAAAAGGAAAAGAGGAAGGTCAAAGAATACATTACGCCGAGAAATAGAGAATGATATGAGAGGAACGAACAAACATTAGACAGAACTGGAGAGGGAAGCCCAGGACAGAGTTGTTTGGAGAAATCTGGTGGGCGGCCTATGCTCCATTAGGGGTAACAGGCGAAAGTAAGTAAGTAAGTAACTGTCTTTCAATGTCATCGGCAAAATAACTACTCCCTACTTGACATGGTTGAACTCCATTGGTCACAGCTTCCCGCATTAAAATAACTTATCACACACAATATGATTCCTGCTAAAAAACACCCATTGTAAAACCAGTAAAGGTTATATTAACAATGTAGTGTACATTTTACAAAGTACACAAAAATGAACAAATCTCCATACAAGCACGTCGTTTAAAAGCTTCAACAACAACAACTAACAACATTTCCATGTTAAAAATGTGAGATTGTCTAATTCTTTTTTTAACTATTCACATTTGACTGGATACTTGATTTTTGTTAAAATAAAATAGAAATAAGAGGGAATATCACGTTCATAAGTCAGTTAATAGGTACATTACATTTGTGTATTAAAGTTATGAATAGAAATACAAAAGCATAAATCAACTTGAATCAAACTGTTGTCTATGAGAAATCTCTATTTCAAATCTCTATTGTTATTATTATCACTATCAATGTGGTGTCAATCATCATCAACTTTGTACATTGACCATAGTTTTTTTGTTTTTCTTTTTACATGAATAAATCGTGATTTAATATATTTAAATGAAAATTTAATTTAATTGAATTAACATTGAACTATTGAATTGTATGAAAAGACATTGAATATTGAACAATGTGTATAAATCAAGTTTTAGAATAATCCATATCCAAATAAATAATTTTGTGGGCATTTGATATTAGTCATAATTTACTTAGACATTATTAATTGAAGCTTGTTAAGTAGAGGCAACGTAAAACACGTCCCCTCCTTTGTATCTATCTATCTATCTATCTATCTATCTATCTATCTATCTATCTATCTATCTATCTATCTATCTATCTATCTATCTATCTATCTATCTATCTATCTATCTATCTATCTATCTATCTATCTATCTATCTATCTATCTATCTATCTATCTATCTATCTATCTATCTATCTATCTATCTATCTATCTATCTATCTATCTATCTATCTATCTATCTATCTATCTATCTATCTATCTATCTATCTATCTATCCTTCAATTTACATATATACTCACAGTGATTGTGTTCTTCAATGTTTCTCTTCAAGATAACATTCTTGATTTATTTGGATACTAAGGCTATATCCACCTTGTCGTCATACGCGTTTAAATTCCTACACAAAATCTAAATGAAGGTTTTCGGTCCGTATTTCTATCAAACTGAATTTAATATATATATTATACAAAATTTATGGATAGTTATTTGTGTTCATCTATTTAGAGTAGATGAATTTATCAATTAGATTTATGGTGATCATTGTGTGGTGTCAGCTACTTATAAGTAGTATATGACGTGAGTGTCAACGTAATGTCTGGCAGCAGAAGATGAGGGAAGATCAAGAAAGGAAGATTGGGAACACAATGGGATTTGTATGAAACGCATGAATAGTGACAATGGATTGATGTTTTGCAACAAGAACAGTCCAGTTCGATATGATGAACTGATATTTTGCAAATTAACGATTTACGATATGGTTTTCCGATTTTACTGAGTAACTCTGTAATTTTCGTTAAATACAAACCGGTTGCCCCACCTGTGTTCTCCTTCTCCACAATTGTTTTTACACACAGAAATCACGAGTCAATCATTGTTAAACCACTATTAGAAACCTGGAAGCATTGAATAGCCATTTTGACCTAGTATAAGACTAGTCAGCGGTGCGCATTCATTGTCCCTACTCAAGGGAATCGAATCCAGGACCTGCGGTCTTACACCAACATAGTGATTCAGAGGTTAAGCATTCACGCGCAACACCGAAGCTCCTCGGTTCGATTCTTGCGTGTAGCGGGAGTCATGGTGAGAAAACTTAGGCAGGCGCGGAAGATTGTATTATGTAAATTTACACTCTGAGTCAATTAAAAACGAAAACATTACATTGAACACTCTATTTGCACACCATCTTTGAGTTCTGACTTCGAACTCTCCATCCATCTTCCATTCCTGTTGTTGCTTCCTTTCTTTCCTGTTGGTATTCCATTCATTTCTTGCTTTTGCTCCATTTGCTTTCCTCTTCTGACCGTGAGACTTCTTCTTTCACGTCCCTTCTTATACTAATTATATATCGTTCGTATAAGTAGCACACACCACAATGAATGCGCACTACTGATGAGTTCCATTCCAGGACGAAACAGTCATTCAGTGGTTCCAGGTTTTCAATGTTGGTTTAACAGTTACCAATTCATGATTACGATGAAATACATATTCGACAATCACGAATAAATAAATCGAATTCCCCTCCCATTATTACTACAAAACAATGTGATTAATGATGTCTGATTAGAAATGTTGTTGTAATATTCAAACATACATTCATTCTTAATTAAATCTGTCTAAATATAAGCACACACCAAATAAAAAACTTAGTTATACTCTTATTTTGTCTGAATTATTTTCTTTTGAACTAATTTTTTCTTTTTTGATCAATGTTCAATTGTTGTTTGTTCGTTTTTTTTTGTGTTCAATGTTCAACAAACTTGTATTTCTTTAATTTTTTTTTAAAATAAAATAATGAATTGTTAATGTAAATATTTACTTTGAACCCACATCATATACGCAGCATTCATATGTATATGTATATATCTGTATACAAATAAATATTCATTAACTCATTGCTTCTACTTCAATGTGTTGTACATGAGTGAATATCATTGAAATGTTTTTTGGTAAATTAAAACACGCATACACACACACAAAAATTATTTCAATGAAATAAATTTCTTCTGTATAACTTGATTTTACTTATCATTCCAATTGATAATTAATTAGACATGAATAAAATAATCGAATGAGTTAAAAAGGACATTAGGTGGTGGTGGTGGTGCTGGTGATGATGTTCTAGTGTTTTTTTTATACCAAAAAACAGGAAAAAAAATAATTGATTTGTTTTGACTTGATTAGTCTGTTTGTTTTTTCTATCTCACAAATCAATTTCTTATTCTCACTTACATAAGTATGCATGATCAATGAATAGTACTTAGACGAGAAAAGCCATTTAAGCTTCTTTAATCTGACTAGACACATTTGTATTTTCGTACCTCAATTGTTCTTGTTTGCCCTCTCTGTCTCTCTCTCTCTCTCTAATGGCTGATTTACTGTAGATTATTATTAAATCACTAATAGATATTGTCTTTTTCTGTGTGTGTGTGTGTGTGATCAAACCAAAAATACCATAAACATGTCATTGTTAATTGTTATTGAACTTTTTTTGATATTCATATATCAACAGATGGGAATGATCATTAATATCACGATTATTATTATTATTAATATTATATGAGAGATGAACAGTTATTGATTTGATTTATCAATAAAAAATATGTTTGAACATTGATCATAATAATAGTAAAAATAAATGTTCAATATTCAATGTTTTTAATCCATCATCATGAAGTGCGTTTTATTGCTAGTAAAAAATAATTGAAAGGATGATTGTGAGTAGTAGTAGTAGTAGTAGTAGTAGTGTGGTGTGAGCTACTTATAAGTAGTATATGACGTGGGTGTCAGCGTAATGTCTGGCAGCAGAAGATGGGGGAAGATGAAGAAAGGAAGAGTTAGAAGAACACAATGGAATTTATATGAAACGCATGAATAGTGACAATGGATTGATGTTTTGCAACAGGAACAGTCCAGTTCGATATGATGAACTGATATTTTGCAAATTAACGATTTACGATATGGTTTTCCGATTTTACTGAGTAACTCTGTAATTTTCGTTAAATACAATCCGGTTGCCCTACCTGTGTTCTCCTACACTACAGTAGTAGTGTGAGTAGTAGTAGTAGTAGCAGTAATATTTGTATTTAAAGTTCATACAACATTAACTTATACCTTATTGTAACCAAATAAGATTTATGTGAATCAACATGCATGATTGTCATGTTTTGTCTGCCGAAAAAATTTTGTGCGAATTCATTGAAATGATGTATATATATATATATATATATATATATATATATATATATATATATATATATTGATTCTTCAAAAAATATTGTTTTTCTTGTTAAATGAAATTCTTGTGTTCACATTAGTTTCATGGATTGATGCAAATTTCCTTCTGCAGTTCAACACTTATGTCAGCAGCCTTCAATGATCACTTTACTTACGTCCATTACCATTAAAATAGAGTTTAAACCGCCTACAAGCGTTTTACCACCTACCCTGTCCTGTACCTTCCTTCACAGTTATACCCAATTGCTGTTCATTCTTTTCATTACTTACTTACTTACTTACGCCTGTTACCCCCAGTGAAGTATAGGCCGCTCACCAGTATTCTCCAACCAATTCTGTCTTGGGCTTCCGTCTCCAGTTCTTTCCAATGTTTATTCATTCTTCTCATATCTTTCTCTATTTCTCGGCGTAATTAATGTGTTCCTTGGCCTTCCTCTCATTTCCTTTTACCTTGAGGGTTCCATGTGAGGTCTTGTCTCGTGACGCAGTTAGGTGCTTTTCGTAGTGTGTGTCTTATCCAATTCTCGGTTTAGTGTGTTGTTTGGTCCCCTTATTTTTATTTGACCATGAAGTTTCCAAGTGAGGACTTGTTTGGTCACGCAGTTAGGCAATTTATTCAATGTGTGTTCAATCCACCTTCAGCGTTTCTTTTGAATTACTTACTCAGTTGTTATCTACTTTGTTTTCTCGTACAGGAGGACGTTTCCAATGGTGGTTGGCCAATGGATCCACAGTATTTGGCGTAAACAACTGTTATTAAACTCCTGTATCTTTTAAATGATCAGTATGGTAATTCTCCAAGTTCCCACCCAATACAAAAGAACTCTCTTGACATTTGTATTTGAAATTCTGACTTCGGTGTTGGTTGATAGTTGTTTTATATTCCAGATGTTTTTCAATTGTAGAAATGCTACCCTTGCTTTGTCAGTTCGCATCTTCACATCCGCATCAGATCTACCTTGTTCACTAATTAGCCTGAAATCAAATTACCACTATTCTTGCCAAACTATCTCTAATCCCTGCCACTTGATTTAAGACCTAATTACTGATTCATCAAGGTGGTTTTATGTGCTTAAATCAAAAATTACATAAGAGTATAATGAATTACAAATTGATACTCATGTTCCCATAAACACTGAACAATTTAATGACTGTCGGAACTCACAATAGCTCAGTGGATAAAGTTTTTATGTTTAAAGAGATTGACACAACAGATCGAGTGTCATGATGAATATCAATATTAGACTGTAAGTAAATCAGATTGACTTGAATGTAACAAAATAAAATGTGATAGATTTCACAGTTAACTAAATACCAAATAAAATATGATTTGTGACAGAAGATTGTATGGACATAATTCTCTCAACAAATTCAGTTCTGATATCATCAAATAGTTTAAAGTACATGCTGATGGTACTATCTAAAAGGATGATGTGATTTTCAGAACTAAATCATCTAGTCTAGAAAATCACGCCACTCACTCCGTCCTGGTATGGTACTCATCAGTGCCAGTGCGCATCCACGACTCCTGCACCTCGCAGGATTCGAACCCGGGACCTTCGGTATTGTGCGCGAACGCCTAGCCATCGGACCACTGACATTAACACCGTTGGGTGCCAGCTCAGTGGTCCGATGGTTAGGCGTTCGCGCACAATACCGAAGGTCCCGGGTTCGAATCTCGCGGGGTGCAAGAGTCATGGATGCGCACTGCCACTGATGAGTCCCATATCAGAACGAAACGGCCTCTTTCAGTGCTTCCAGATTTCTAATGTTGGTCTAACAATGATTGATTGATGATTTCAAATGTGTAAAAACACAAACCTCCAAACCCCATCCTGAAAAAAAATAGATTAGTCGCCTATAGAACAGTTCCACGTTAACATCTCGTACTGTGAAGCTAAGTAACTCTGGTTCTAATCCAAGATTATAAGTGCCAACTAGCACAGAACCTATGTCGGACAGGAATTTTCGCCAAATGTCTCCCCAATCACCTGATGTTTCAACATATCAGGTCAGTCAAATATATGGCTACATTGCGACTGAGTCGATAGAATTCAACTAGCTCTATAAAGGACTAGAGAAACATAAGATTGGATGCTAGTACTCAATGATCAGTCAGTCAGTCACAAAGTCAATATAAACAAGTCTTAAGGTTCAGTCGGTAAACTTAATTGTAAAGTTCATTTATAACTGAATTATCGTTACATTTTCATTGGTAATCATACTTTGTTTGTAAATTAAGACACAACATTTTCATTATTATGACATTACGACGATAAACTCTGCCCCAAAATATCGTAACAGTGATCACTAGTGACTAGCTTCGTAAGGAAATTCTCGGAGTTCAATGTTGAGAAGACGTGACCAATGGAGTTCAACCCTGTCGGGTGTAAGCTGTAACTACCAAAGACAAATAATGTGTGAGGTAGCGAAAAATCCCTAGATCAATCAGAGTTAGACATTAACACCGTTGGGTGCCTGCTCAGTGGTCCGATGGTTAAGCGTTCGCGCATAATACCGAAGGTCCTAGGTTCGAATCCTGCGAGATGAAGGAGTTGTGGATGCTCAGTCCTGATGAGTCCCATACCAGGACGAAACGGTCGTCTTTCAGTGTTTCTTCCAGGTTTCTAATGGTGGTCTAGTACCAATGATTGATTGATGATTTCAAATAAACTATGAACTGAAAACTAAAATGACTAATGAACATTTATTTTCACCAAAGCATGTTATATGTTTGTTATTTTAATGACGACTATCAATTTTTTTTCAGTTCAATCAATCAGTTGATTAATAATAATTTCATTGAATTTGACCTTAGAATTATGTTGTTTTAGTTGGTTATGCACATCTTATTATTATTCTTCTTGGTGGTGTTGTTTAACTAAACTCATTCACTTCAAATGAGCGCGTTGTCAAACTAATATAACAACATTTTACAAAAATGAAACTTGAAAAGATAATATATATATATATATATATATATTAATCAATGAAGAATAAATAGTCAATGTGTATTGAACTATGATCTCATTAACCTTTTTCTCTTCGTTATTTAATCAGTTTTTTTTTAATTTATTGACTTCATTGTTTATTATTAAGGATAAAATTAAGAAGAGGTTTTTCTACAGAGAGAGATATTATCATCAATTTGTTAGGTAGAGTTTGATCAATAAAGTCAGTAACATACACACACATACACACATACATCATGTAACCTCTGTCATAGTAGTTAGTAAATATTGAACAATAGGTTGTCCTTGGTTCAGAACATCATTTTCAGTGTGTGAGAATAATATGATAATTAAGAATAAGATGATTTTAACTATCTATCATCTACTTGACGGGGGCATTCTTGTGGCATGATAAAATATCATGAAAAAAAGATGCTGATGGTATCCAATGTAGTAGTAGTAGTAGTAGTAGTAGTAGTAGTAGTAGTAGTAGTAGTAGTAGTAGTAGTAGTAGTAGTAGTAGTAGTAGTAGTAGTAGTAGTAGTAGTAGTTGGTCTTAGTTAATACATAACAGTTGAACTTTACCAGAGTCAAAGGCTACCCACGCTTTATATGGATTACTATTCAGTAATTACCCGACCGTAGCTGCTACCTTGACGTGGTGGTTAGGCTTAACTATCGTGATGACCCAACCGACCTTCATTGGATTGAACATTCAAGGCAGGTTGATTAGAGAACGATGAGACTAAAAGCAGCTTTTCAAGTTCTGAAGGCTGACTGTAGAGGGGTGTGACAGCAGTAAAGTGTTTCTCTCCGACAACCAGCATGTGCAGCGATGCTGCCTTCTCACAAGGAACGAAGGGGTTAGAAATGGTCGACCCTAAAAATGTCACACGTCACCTTACCTAATGGATTCCCGTCTCCGGCGGTAAGAACTTTTAAACAAGAGCGGAGCGAACAATTTAAAAACTTCACATAAAAAGGCCGTGCGTGACCAGCCTGAAGTAGTTGTCTTTTGAGCTCTGCGGTCACGCTCCCAGGTCTATAAGGCCAAAACAAGACTAATTTCCGTTTCAGGTTCCTAAAGAACACCCTTATTTTGAGTGGGCAGTCGGGAAGTGACATCCACCCTCATACCCATAACAACACACGAGACCAAACAGGTCACAATCCCTTAAGGATTAAGGATTAAGGAGATCTCTGTTCTATACGAGATTAGTTACGATCAGAACAGTTTAATGGTGAGTTCTGTGATAGTGATACTGGTTGATGGATGTTTTAATTTGACAGGAAACATCAGCCTCCTCAAGATTATTTCAGCTTACTAGTCTATCATGGCCTTATTTCAATTACTTACCACCCACTTGGAAAGATCTATCATGCTTAATAATGGATAGCATTAGTTAGTTAGTTAGTTAGTTTACAAACTGAAACCCCAATTCACTATATATACAATACAACAGAATTAGGAGGAATTATTTCTTTTAACTTTATCCACTGTAATTGTTAGAAATTTTTTTCAAAATACTAAGTATACTCTATTCTTGAACGAAATATTCATCCGATGCTACCACGATTAGTTTACGATATGAACTACTAAAGTCAGCCATTTTCGTATACTCTTTACATGAATTTGAAAGACGTTCCATTCTTTGAAATTAGTTAGTTTAATCATAAACAAATTGTTGACATTTCATTTGTCTTACAATTCAAATGTTGTACTGAGTGGTTTGATCAATGCATTGAAATATGAAAGTGATTGTACGATAAATCCCACTATAAGGTCTATTGAATTTTGACAGAGCCCGGTTTTTTTAATCACAGATAGTAGTAGTATTTTCTGAAAAATGCCATACTTTAACATTTTTCAAATAATTACCGTCTCATTTCTTTCTCTTTCTATTTTGGCTTCACAAAATAGCTTGACTATAGACTAAGCATTACTTAATATTCTCTTTTAAAAACAGTTCCTCCTAAGCCAAATTGTTACGCTCGTCTCTAGGTATGCTTAAAACTATTACGAGTTCATCTTAGTCGAATAACGAGAACGAAACAACGAACCAGCTTCTAGGTAGGCTACTGTGATCCCTTGACCAAACTGAATCAGTAAGAAGTCTTGATATAGTGTAGAAATTGTATTCTAAAAACACCCAGCCAGCACTCATATTGCGTTTATTTATACTCTATAGAGACGTCCTTGGGACAGTCACAAAAATAGCACACTAAAATGACACAGTAACCAATCACAACCAGGGATTTTCCAGGTGGGAAATGTGATTTCAAGGTCAGCTGATCGGTTCATGCAATAAATCCAAAATTAGGACATTTATCAAGCGAGTTCTGGGGATCTAACATCCCCAACAATTGAAAATCCGCGCTAAAATATATATTAAAAAATATTGTGTATTATAGGCGGTAAAATTGATTTTACATACAAGGTAAAAAACAGATGAAAGACTGTAGTTCGATCAGTCTAATAGACGATTTGAGTTTTAAAGTATTTTCTTTTCATATGGCGGGGGGTTATTTAAATTCAGTTGACTCCGCCTGCAGCCCCTCTGGGGTTACTGCCGGTCTCAAGCCTGGATAAAGGAGAAGGATGAGGCATTAGGTCAGCAACCCGATCCCACAGAAATCCAACTCACTAAAATGCCGCTAACCGAAATAAAACAATAATTAAATTGATTAGAAGCTGTAACATTTTACTACCATTAGAATTGACACGGATCTTAATTCAAACAATCTATATTATCCGATTTTGCTTACTTACTTACTTACGCCTGTTATCCCCAATGGAGGAGCATAGGCCGCCGACCAGTTTTCTCCAACCAACTCTGTCATGGGCCACCCTTTCCAGTTCTGTTCAGTTTTTGTTCATTATTCTCATATCTTTCTGTATTTCTCGGCGTAATTAATGTGTTCCTTGGCCTTCCTCTCATTTCCTTT
>CALYCR020001261.1:0-10460 GCA_944470395.2 Schistosoma turkestanicum
TTCCCTACCCAAGAACATGTAAAATCATTAGCTGATGAATATCAACTATACCTTTGTACATTTACCGCATCAATTCTTGTTATATGCAAACCTATCTCTACCATGAATCGTTTCTCAGTCCATAAGATGATTGTCGTAACGCAACCTTCGTAACTTGCGCCAATTATTCGCATTGAACATTCCATCTTTAAGAACACAATGAATCTTGTGAAATGTTTCAGTAAATGTATACCGTTTTAAAAGAAATATGTTGTTAATCTTAACATTTTGATCTTGCCTGTAAATTGGCATGCCTCTTGTAACATGCTTGTTATTTGAGAATAAAATATTATCATTATTATTATTATTATTATTATTATTATATCAAGGCCGCATATGACCATATTATGATCTCAACCTGGGAACGTTTTTCCAACATATACAGTATGAGGAATGGGATTGTTGTTGAAAAGTAAATCCAATGTATTTTGATTTCTGGTTGGGCCGTTAACATGTTGAGTCCACTCTCCAAGCTCTAAGCATTCAATAAATGATTCGAATCGTCTAGGTGCTTTGATTGGGAACCAAGAGATTTCAGGCATGTTGAAGTCCCCACAAATAGCCTTGCTTGTAAACGGTAGGGATGAAACAAACGTGAATACTTCTAACAGTAATGCCAGATCTCCAGTTGGTTCATAAGGCTGACAGTAGACACAGCCGAACAGTAAGGAAACTGCTTTTGAGGGCTTTAGAACGGACCCACACAGAATCTGGCAATCTGTCTAGTACCGATATATCACATAAGAGCGACTTTAGGCTAGAGTGGGCATATATGAGGCATCCTCCACCTCTTCCTTGAAAACTATCACTTCGAAACAGATCATGGTTTTCAAGAGATATAGTAAGATCAGAAATATTACTAAAGGTCCTTACCTCGGTTATGATTATAAGTGATGGTTGACAGATAGTCGCAAACATGACTAGATCTGTCTTTTATCACAGATGAACGATCATTAATAAGACATATATTAAACAGATGTTCGCTAAGCTAAAATAGTTTAGGGTGTCTTGAGTAAAGGAGTTAGTCTGACGTACGTGAGTGTGGTATGAGGAGGGACATGTTAAGTAATTTACTGAAATTTCCAGCATGGGTTTTCAGCCCGGGGAAAGGGAGAGAACATTGCCTTTTCAGATTATGCGAGGGTAGTGCTCTTATACTCTGCATGTGGTATGAAATGACTTCAGCTATATGTCGCGCAAGAGGTACTACAAGTGGCTGTATCCCAAAAAAAATTTTGAGTTGGCTGGCATTGCAGTCCCGTTACTAATGCTATATCTAATCGGAATGGTTTCAACTTGAGGAGGGTGTGCCATACACGAGTGCTAGTTGCTATGACATTTTCTAAATTTGGGGGTCATTTTTACCAGCTAGCTTTGTAGAGTAGGATGTATCGAGTTTTCATTATGGGCGTTTCTGCGAATAAGAGCCTGGTTATTAAAGATAGGGTGAAGGGTGAAAAATCTTCTACTTCGATTGTCACTAATAACTCTAGGATTTGGTGGTTGTGCAGTGTAATCATTGGGTAATCATTATTTCTGTGCATGATTAGATGTTGGTCTGACATGTTCTTATTATTATCAGTCTTAAAACTTGGAGAGACTAGGTGTAGATCACATGATATTAAAGGGGTGAACGTGTTCATTGTGGCTGGGAATGTCGCTGGAAATCAGGCTTGAATCCTACCTCTTTTTTCATTTGGGACACAAGATTTAGTCTGTGCTTTTTTATCAGTTAAAGATGGAGATTGTTTTGATCCCTCAGACGTGTTTTTTGAGAAAAATTCAGTTTCCTTCGGCTACTCTCGTGTAATATGCTTTGGGGATCTAGTCTTTCATTTATTAATCTTAGCTGGAATTGTGTTGCATTTTAAGATATATTCAACTAGTTTAACGTTCGAACAGCCTGGACTAGAAATGCAGGTGTTGTTAGACTTTTCGATGACGGTCGGGATTCGTACTTTATTTAAATATTCCGAGCCCATAGACTCATCAAGATCTACCGGGTGGTTTATGTGTTTGTTTATACATATAACATTGGGAGTTGTCTCCAGTAGATTGATTGTTGCGACACAGTCGCGAGATCTTGTCGCCTCTCTCCTTTGACAAGGCGTTAGATCCTAGTAGCCTTCATGACTTTTGCTCAGATTACTTGCTAAAGATGGTGAAATTGGTTGATAAGAGGTAGAGGGTTTACAAAATGGAGGTGAGACTCTTCCAATATTAAATTCATCCGACACAAGGTTGACTGATTTTGATCTTTTGGGTGGTTTCGAAGTTGGAGACATTTTCTTTCACTGGAATAATTGGTCAAAATGGAAGACTGAGTGTGATAATTGCTTGTCTAATTAAGGCAGATATATAAGGGTATAACTTGTTGTGTAATAACTGGGTAAATACTAAGAATCAGTGCCGGTAGAGATAGATTTTATGGATAAGACGTTGAGTTATTAAGTGTAAGAATCACTGTCAGTCGACAAGTAGGCTTAAACCAGTGTATTCAGAAGTTAAGAACGTTATCAAACTGCTGTCAGTTTATATAAAGTACTTCGGGACGCTAGTCTACGACAAGTATTTATTAAGTGATTAAAAAATTTGAAGGTTTTCTTTCTAGGTGCAAACTGCACAGCGTTCAATAGATAATTTTACTAATTCAGTATATTACCCTAGGAATGATAAATTTCCGAAGAAAACCAAACCACGTGAAAAAATGTTACAACTCTCAGAGTCCCCGCGCGGTCAGACTTACTTGTTGTTGTCTGGACACTGTTAACTGTGTTTAGAATAAGAGGGGAAACAGATAATAATGAGAGAGTTGGGAGACGTTCTTAATCTGAGGCAGTAATAATGTCAACAGCAAATAGGTTTCAGGAGGTGAGCCGGATACAGCTGTTCTGAGAGAGAAACGGTGAAGAATCGAAGCTGAGGTTTGAATTGAGGAATAACTGACCAGGTGATTTAGAAACTAGCCTTGCCCAGCTTAAATCCAAAACAAGTGGTTGTGTAAGTAATAGTTCTAAACAATATTACCGCGTTACTCCTTCAATTATTGAAATAAGTGATATTTTATCCCTCTTATAACACAGAGTGTTTCCAATTCGCCATCGCGAATTTCACGGTGTGACTATGTGGAGGGTATGTCATGAAAACAGGGGTGGTTGCAACAAGCTGTGTACGCATAAAGTGAAGTGTCGCGTTTGTCTTGACTGCATCACCTGCGTGGTCTCATTTGGTGTTCATGTTCTCTGTGGTTACAGAACTGATATCCTGCTCAGAGGATTCATTTGGAGCAGTACCTTCATTTGGGACATAAATCACTTTTGTCGTGTGCTGCAGAATCTTCATTACGTTACACTTAGACTGGCTGAAGTTCAATCAGCTGTCCTCCGCCTATTAATTCACTGTTTAATGTCACTCTTAAGCTTGATAATTCCTGTTTGTCTCTCATAGACATTTATATCTTCGCGTAGTCTGCATGGATTGGTGCCAGTGAGCTGAGCCATGAATAAATATCAAGAAGTGGATTGGTCTGTAGTAAATCTACTTTTATGAAGAGAACGCGACTGGTTTAATAGAAACACGTATTATTGTAATCAATTTTACCGGTGATTGTTTAATAGTGCTTTTTGTTTATAACACTCTATCTGCAAACTTCCGTTTGTGTTGCTGCCATCTTTGCTCCACCGTCTCTGTAATATCACCTTCTTTTCTGGCAAGATTTCGGTATCCTTTCAATACCACGAAATCGCCAGTAAATATATTCTTTACTATGAAATAGCCCTTCTTCCCAGTGGCGGGTTCGTAATTAGCATTTAGTGATGATCATAAGGGATCTCGACTCGATCACCACTAAAAATGATGAGCTGACGTTTCGGCCAAAGAAGTCAATGACGGTGAGTCTATTATTCGCCTATCACCATTGTTATGGTTTTGCATTATTGTTATTAGTGCCCTTTAATAGAAATTACACTTGTAACAACGTTTCAAAATGGTGGGTGGCTATAATATTAGACTCCGAGGTACGGGTCATTACATTTCATCTGTCTCCCCCTGTCACTTCAGATGCTAGTTTATTTTCCTTGCAGGATTTTTGAACCAGCTATAGCTACTTGGTGGCCACAGGTGCTCATGTTTCTGTCGTATCGTCTGGTAGCGACAAGTCTCAAGCTGCAACACTTCGACCACGCGCTGAGAATGGCTCTGTTATTCCTACCTACGGTACACGACATCTAACGATCAACCTGAATAGTGGACGACGGTATCTGTGGACGTTCATCCCTGTCTGTGTTCCTATAGCCGTAGTCGCTATCGATTCCTAACAGCTCTATGAATTGTAGGCTACAGTTAATCGATGCTTCGTCGAATAATAAATCCAAGGGTTTTAACGTTCCAACAGATATGTACCGAATCACTGGTGTGTTTTTTTTGCATAATTATGTATTTTATGTCATATTCGATGAATTGCCCAAAGTAACTAAACTACGGATGTTCTACTGGTGAATAATTGTGTAGTAAACCACATCGTCACACAGGGACCTCCAGTCACGGCAAAACCTCGACGACTGCAACTGCACCCCACTCGGTTCGCAAAAACGTGGCATTATTTGGAGACCGCGTAGCGATTACAGAGCAGTAACGGCAGACATCCAGTTTTGCGCCTGTGAACTTGTATACGACTCGATATTGCATCTGCCCGGGGAACTTTTCACACCACGGAGCAGCGACTTTATTAATATCAGATAACACCCAACAACTGTCTGCGTACATTGGAACACTGCCTTCTATGTCAACTCGAACGTAGCATCGACAGGTAGTTCTCTCTCGAGAGTTATTTACCTGTTCATATGTTTTCATACGATTCGGTAAGCAAACCTTTTGACAGCCTTACGAAGGAGCTTTTCGAATGATCTCTCATAACGAAAATACCTTCAAGTTTGGTCAACACGGCCAGCATTGATTTCTCAAACCAGCACACATGAATGACTGTGCCCTACCTGATAAATCAAGATTCATTGCTGGACTTGTCCAACTCACTGGCGGGATCCCAACATATCCTTCGGACCCCAAGCTAGATACATCAGAGACTTCATTCTCACGTCCCAGTCCACAGCACGCGTCATCTGCAGTATATACGGATTCGCTTTGCTTAGAGTTATACATAGGGTTATATATACATATATATATATATATATATATATACACAACTGCCTCGTTGCTGCCTTTTTTTCTCTCTCTCTCTTTTCTCACTTTTGAGAACCCTATTCACAGTGGAAAATCCGTGGCGCCTCTAGAGAACATGCACCCTATGTACATGCACGTCTAGGTCTCAGCTTGTAACAAGCGCGTTTCAATAGACTTCTCTCAAAAAACTCAATGCTCATTTAAGCAAACCACCCCAGTAACCTACTGTGCACGTTCCATATTTGTACTCACTTATTAAAAATGTGGCTGCATCAAACTGTCAGTGACATGGTGTAAATGGGCTATCAGAAACTGACTCTTATACTTAGTTTAACTTCAGTAACTTTTGCATTAAATCTATTAGCATTTATGACAATTTGATCTAGCCTGTAAATGGGCATGTCTCCTGTAACATCCTGTTATTTGAGATTAAAATTACTATCAAGTCTATATTGGAGAAAGCTGGCTCTTGTAAATGCACTCAGTCGATGTTCCGGTTCCAATTATATCTGGCATACGTATGTTCCCGGTCATGGTTTTAATGATCGCTTCTGCTTTCTTAGCCCAGTGTGGTTAAAACTCCTAACTTTGGGACTCAATAGTCCGCTTGCACTCTGTTAACCTTAGCGACAAATTTCCTGTTCCTTGGGTAGTTTCGGAATTAAAACTGAAGTTGATTCGCGAATCCTATCTCAGCTTTCACATTTAGAACTGAGTAGGGTACTGTGTCAAACTCTGTTGTGAGGTCATGGAATATTATATGAAACGCTTTGTTCTTGCTGCCCAACTGCCTCATGCTCTGCAAAGATTGGATACTCAGGACCTGTCTGTCCTGGATCCCAGTAAGGCTCCATGGAGATGTTGTTCTGATCTATGTACATCCTAAATTGTTCATTCATCCGTGCTTCGATCAACTTCGATAATATTGTTACAAATGTGATTTATCTGTAACAGGTTGTATCATTCCTATCTCTCCTTTATTATATTGGATAGGGAGTACTTTATCGATTCTGCTGGAAGTTGGTATGACTCAAAAGAATGCTTGGCTTGGTCACGTATTGGTGAACTGAGGGCGTTTGTGCACAGTATCAAGATTACAAGGTGAATATTGTCACATACTGATGACTTTTCTGGACGAAGAGATCACATTCTACTCAGCACTCAGCCAGGAGTGAACCAGATATTTTACTGGTCACCTGCTGGAAAAGGAGTTCAGTAGTGCCCCGAGCCTGCAGTTGCTTGGTTAACCTGGTCAATGAGGTTAGCGTTGGCTGATCTCAACCATCTCTAAGGCGTTGAGTTCTTTGCTATTCGAACTTGTGTATGAGACGAAAACAACTCCAAATCTCAGTGCATGGAACCAGTTGAGTTTGGATGCTTAATTAGTTGTATGCATATAAGATTTTTAGTTGGTGAAAGTGCAGTACACAAATTACAACCTCTAAGATTGTTGCACTTCAGTTTATTGACCTAATTGACGTATTAATGACGAATCGCTACACTCAAGTACTCAGACATACTTTGACAGTCAAATCTTTGATGAACAGTCAGTGTTATGTCGCAAAAAGTTAATCTATATGGCATTTTGCCTCATCCGGCAATGCACACGGAGAGCATAATCCTATCGATTATTGATGTATAGGATTACTCGAGGTATCAATCCTAACTGCTGTTCATGTAGTAAAGATTTGTAGTAGATTTCCTTGTGTTTACATGCCTACGTGATTGATTTTAACTTTTGAACAAAAGTTAATTACTTTGACAGCATGCTTTCCGAGTCATATTGACCATTCTAATTACTACGTTCCTTTCATACGATATTGTGACTCATAGAAAACGTGCGGGATTTAAATCCGTGATGTGAATTAGTTCATCTATCTTTGTTACGAGAAAAATAGACCCAATTAAATGTTATTGGTTAAAAAGGTTTACCAAGCAGTAGCCTAATCTATACGATTTCCTGTGGAAATCACATCTCCCCCTAAAGTGGCTAGGCTTGTACTCAAGGTTGGCAGTATTCATTATGTGAATTTATGAAGAACAGATTAATATTGGAAGTGGTAGATTATTTCTTGAACAGATCTACATATAATGATTACACTTGCAAGTTAGAGCCAGTCAGTATTCATGATCTTCGTGTTTTGGTGTTCAGTAGCTGTTATCTTTTTCATCAAGCATCAAAGTGCTCAGCTTCTCTAATTGGTGATAATTCTTGTAGGCTCATTTACCTTTCTTGTTTCTCATCTCCGCATCTCTCCATCAAAATGCATGTATGACACCAAACAGCTCAAGCATTTCTACCGAACTTTTTGTATTCATGTTGTTTTCAGCAGAATTTTTTGACAGAAAATATAGTGTCATTTAAATGTATTTGTTTCTAAGGTCATTGAATACTCAACTTAAGGATCCAGAGTTTTCGGTGAGTCACGCCTGGGAAAACAATGCTTCTGATGCCTGTGTGGTAGAATGAGTAACTCTGAATACATCTTCAACGTGTGCTACGCAAATTTTCACTGATTCGGAAATAAAAATACGAGCTAAGTTTAATGAGTGATTAATTAAGTCTCGATATTTTGTTGTCACTAAAACATGCCTTGTCGTAGATGTCAGCTGTTCAACAATCCTTGCAGAATACATTTGTAGAGATCACTTTAGTATACAAAAGAGCTAATCAGAAGCCTATGGTAGTGGTTCATAAGTAGTTTCCTTTTATGTAATGAAGTTTAGATACGGATTATTAACCAGAGGAGGGGTACACCGTAGTCCATGTTGACTTTCTGAATGACCACATCCTACTTTATATCTGTTCTTAGAGTAAGCACCGTTTCTTTATCTTTGAATATTTCAACGCGATAATCACCGACTGTCGTCCAATATAGATGGGTTGGTTGAAGATAAGTGCACGAAGTTTCAAGTCACATAAGTGTCTTTAACATTCCTGATCATCTAATGATCTACACGCAAACCCTCATAATGCCCGCTAAGGATGGAAAAAAAACTGATGACGGCCACAGAGCCTAAATAAAGTTTTTTGAATAGTGATTATTTGAAATAATACCTAAAGCACTCACAGTTGTTTTACTCAATCAACGTATTTCATTTACTCAGCCTTCAGTAATGCTTGTGAGAATAATTCGACATCTTGGCAACATGACAACATGAGCAAATATCTTTCTATATCAGAAGACTGGGTAAAAGAAAAAGTCAAAATTTCTGGCGAAAATTTAGGTACGTTGTTTTGAATTACTAATCTTTACAGAGGACATAAAAACATTGATACTACAAGGAAATTATGAGGAAAAAATTTGCTACCTTGGTACTTCGTTATTGCATTTCTCAAGGCTAAAAATTCTGGATCTTTCGAGGAATGTATTAAAATCGATAAGGGTATCATCTTTTATGTTGATTACTTTTGCAAATAGGGTATCGAACACATCAAGACTTTGGAAGTATTGAATCTATATTACAATTGTATAGAAGAGATCAATGAACTTCGAGTGTTAGCTTTCAACCAGAACATTAGGGATTTGGACCTCAGGCTCAATCCAGTTTCGCGTATGAACTCTGATTATAGACTTTATCTCACTTATATTCTTCCGAAACTAAAAACGCTGGGTGAGCAGGGTTTTTTTTACAGTATTTTATAGTCTACTACGAAGGAAATGTTTTTAAATAGCTTTCATATTTAACGACATAACTCTTTTGCTTGTATTCTGAACATTAACGGCCCAATCGTTATATTCACTTGTCTATCGGTTGGTTACTTGGGAAGTCTAAGAAATATATAAAATGTGGATTTTGCAACTTCCTCAGTTATCCGTTCAACTTAGGTTTCCTTTTAGCAGTTTCTGTCTCTTTGATAACAATACTGGATACGAAAAATGAACCTGTTGATGGAAAGTTTGCTTCAGTAAATGATGATCGAGTGAGTTCACCATATCTCTTTTCTTTGAGTTTATGAGAAATCTAAACTCATCAAAAACGCTCAATACCAAACGTTCAGACATTGATTGCTCAAAACTATTACCTGCTCATTTTCTCAGATTCAGAAGAGTATACTATTTTGGCACTACTATTATAATAATTTAAATGAGGTTCGTAGAATAAACATTTCAATCTTAAGGACCATTAATCAATATCCAGGACAACAGCTAATAAATTTCTCAGCGACATGCCCATTGACTATTATTTGGCCTTTTTGATTTTCTTATGATAGCATGAAATAATTTAATCAGCTAAAAATAGTCCTATTTACGTTAAGTGAGGTCATTATTAGTGAAATCACATAAAAAATTATTAATAAAAATTCACAAGTCAGTAGCTGTGAACGCTTAACGTTCATTTTCGTTTAATTTAGTTAATTAAACCAGATTTTAAATTCAAGTTGGATCATTAGTTATTTGTGTTTGTTATTTGTTGAAAGTCTGCTACATTTTTATGATAGTTTTTGTTTATCCTAACTTTGATTATGGAATTTAAATAATCCACGAACTCAGTTTGCTAATGTCGTAACTATGTGTCATTTAAAGAAGTAGTTGTGCTTCAAGCAGTTTCCAGTCTGTAACTAACTGTCATTCCTTTCAATTCCTATAAGTTGTTTTTGCATCATTGATGTTAGAAATATTTTAAACTTAGCACTCATACTTTAATGCTTACTTGTGCGTCAAAAATGGAAACGCCCCAATTCAGTCCTTCTGGTTAATTCATTCTTAACACCCGGCACTGAAGATCGAATGTATTACGTTACTGTTTTTTTCAATTCACTGATGCAGTTTAATTATGGATTAAACAAATTTAGTGATCAATGTTAAGCCCAACTTCAAGTTAGTTGTCATTCTGAGAAAAATTATTTGACGAAGCACTTTAAAGTAACCCGTTGTATCGCTGCAGAAGGAAAGAGACAATTCAGTAAAGAAAATTTTATTTTTGATTATTTTCCTTGAAATACCGAAAGGAAGTTATATGTTAATCGGCTGGTGAAAAGTGCTAAAGAGAAGATAATTGTCCGCCTGCATTGTTTAGGTGAATGAATTCTACTCGATGAACTGGTTTTTCTCCCTTTGTCCAATGAAACGGTGGGCCTTCTTTGTTATTTGAAAATCGGCGATCTTGTGATAACCAAGTCGGTCAACAACGACATAGAACTTTGTATGTACGTACATCAGTTCAAGTTCCCATACCACACTAGCACACATATGGAATTGTCGATTCAGATCCTATAGTAGTAGGGGTAGTCAGAGTAT